>JAVTVY010010098.1:0-42500 GCA_036873755.1 Hanleya hanleyi
TGGTACGTCCAAACAAATACATACCAGCATATTCTAGAAGTGTTACTCTATATGTTCCAGTCGCGAAATTGCTAAATGTGAGTATTTTTACACCTTTGCCTGGCGATTCGAAATCCAAGCTCCCTCTCCGTTTTACCCGACCCTGAGTACAAACAGATCGCTCTCTCTTGTACCGTATGGTGAGGATTTCATATTCTTCGTGAACGTTTAACTGAAACAGATTCAGGTAGGGAAGACTGGGGTACACTGAGACATGTTTCACCTTTTTTGCAAAAATCTCTGTTATTATTGTCATGTAGCGTACCCTTCTATACTCTCGTTATAACTTATATATAGTATGACATAGTCATACAAAACATTCTGAAATATCTGTTATACTTTTCTCCAGAATTCGTTTATAAAATCTGTCCCAGTTTGCCCCACTATGGGGTACACTGCGACACCCACTGGGGTGCGATGGGACAATAATCAAAATACATGTTATATCAAGTATATACTAATATGTTTCGTAAGAGGGATACGGTGCATCACGTTGGGCACACCGGTTCTCGTCAGATCATCGAAGTTAAGCAGCGTTGAGCTCGGTCAATACTTGGATGGGTGATCGGGTGCTGTACTGACTGGGGTGATCAGTGTCCAGAATAATAGGAACTGTGGACACTCTCGTGTTCTGGCACATGTAGGCACCGTCGTGATATGACTGAATCAATGTTTTAAACGACGTTAAATCCTACTCACTCACTCACTCACTGTTTCATAAGAGTTTAGAAGATTCAACAACGATGGTTAAGTTATCTGCTATTTCAGACCCCTGCTTCACGTAAAATATTTTCCAGGGGCCAAATTTGAGGGAAAACAAAATTTTGTATGAATTTCATTCCAACGAAAGTAATTGATTTGAAAGTGTTAGTAAAACTCATCAAACCTGATCGGATTAGCAATTAATATAATCTAGAAAACAAAATAATGCATTTTGATATCATTTTAGGGTCAAAGTAAATTTCACCATTTGATTACTATTGTCTCAGTGTGCTCTAGCAAAAGTGTCCCAGCCCGCCCCATGTGCATGATATTTTCCGTTTTATGAAAGAAACTAATACATACATCTGAGATAATAATCAATGTAATTTAAATTGTACCTTTGTCTATCTTTTCTCAGTGGTAACAAAACGGCAATGAAGTATTGCTGAAAACTTGATATAACAAAATATCATGCTTTAATTTGTCCTCAAAATTTACTTGGACTGCTCAAAAATATTTTTTTTGCTCGTAATTTTTTGGCAATGATAGTTTTTATATGTGATCAATGTAGGTTTTGTATGGGGGAGGTAGCTTTCTGCTGATAATATTGTAATGTGCTTCCTGTACTTAACAAAGGAGCTAGACGGCTTGTCCCACTGTGCCCCATGTCCCACTGTACCCCAATCTCCCCTACAGGTGTTATAAGTAGATTATCTTCAAATTTAGCACAAGAGTGTCGTCCATTACATTCATATAAATTGCTGAAATACGTAGCTTATCTATCGTTTAATGTACTAGTATGAAAATTTATAGCTGATACCGTTGAATATCTTGTATACGAGAATTATAGCTCCTAGCAGTTAATCGATATAGAGTATAGTTGCGTTATTCAATTGTGTAAATTATTTCCTAAGAATTACGTGCATCCATTCTAACAATTGGTTAGGTATCCCACATTTATAAGTGGCAACACACATATAATAATAATCAAATAATTTTAATATTAAGTTTGAATATCCATATACATGTATATTTCTAAATCAACATACGCCACAATGACAATCAAAAATAAGGATGCCTGTATTGAATGGATGATAGGAGATACCTGTGTGATAATTACACCCCTTGGTCAATACCAGAAAACTTTCGAGAGAGAGAGAGAGAGAGAGAGAGAGAGAAAACTGAAAGAAAGACGAGGAAAACAACTTGCACTGTTATTACAGTACATACTGTGAATAATCCGCATCATCAGTAAATATCATGCAGCATTGAGTAACTGCACCATAATCTATGGTTATCAATATCCAGCAAATAATTAAGGTGATCTCTCATTAAATATCCTAATAATATTTCATAGGAACTTAACAAAGACTAATTTAGGAACGTATGTTGTGTTACAAAGATCACTTAATTCACGCGGATTACGATATCTAATATAATAGTAGATTAGGTTAAAAAGTATAATACTCACTGAGATATCTTTCCTCGTATCTTCAAGAAAGGACAGACAAATTACCAGCAAGCGGTATTGTACAATGGTATAATTATACTGCACATTGTTAATATGGCCAGCTTAGCGGCATTATGTCAAACCATTAACATTATCAAGTTGAAACATATTTACCCCAGGTATACCGAAATAAAACCGTACTTTGTCGGCGCTCTGATATTTCCGGTTGGACACGCACTATAGTTGCGTGATCTGTTGCGCATTGAAGCTGTGATTGTCATGAATAATGTCAAAATTCGACCCTTATCGATCATCATTGATAAAATCCATATCAAGTTTAAGAATTATGAAGTCTCGATATTTCAAGTGGAAAATATTGATAATATGATCTTGTCGGTACTTTCCGGTGATTTTTACATGGAATTATGTTTTGGACGTATTTCTTTCTGTGTGACGGTAGAATTTACACCTTACTCCCAAAATCACAGAGCTGCGCGGGAGCCGTTTTTCTCACGTAAAGCCTCGTCACCACAGCTGCCTGGCCTGTGGGATAATGGATGATAGATGTCCACCTATGTTTTCAATAAATTATGAAAATTAATAAATACTGGTGTTTTTTTTGTATTTTTTATCAATCGATTTTTTTTTGAACATTTTTCGTGAATGTTTTTCTCTCCCACCTTTGACTCGAATAAAGTAATTTCCTTTGATGTTAAGCCGAGTTACTACATTTTTTTCTTCTTTTCCTAGCATATCCCGACTTCTACGACATAGAAAAAAGTCTTTTTCAGGTCAGATTGATAATATGATCTTGTCGGTACTTTCCGGTGATTTTTACAGGGAATTATGTTTTGGACGTATTTCTTTCTGTGTGACGGTAGAATTTACACCTTACTCCCAAAATCACAGAGCTGCGCGGGAGCCGTTTTTCTCACGTAAAGCCTCGTCACCACAGCTGCCTGGCCTGTGGGATAATGGATGATAGATGTCCACCTATGTTTTCAATAAATTATGAAAATTAATAAATACTGGTGTTTTTTTTTGTATTTTTATCAATCGATTTTTTTTTGAATATTTTTCGTGAATGTTTTTCTCTCCCACCTTTGACTCGAATAAAGTAATTTCCTTTGATGTTAAGCCGAGTTACTACATTTTTTTCTTCTTTTCCTAGCATATCCCGACTTCTACGACATAGAAAAAAGTCTTTTTCAGGTCAGATTTAATAATTTATTGAAAATATAGGTAGACATTTACCATCCAATATCCTACAGGCCAGACAACTGTCTTCGTCTTTTTTGCCTGGAGCATAACGTAAATATTTGCAGGGTGGGTCTACATGCTATTTCACACATGTCGGATCAGGTTGAAAGCCGTTGATATTGTGGATTGCTATGTACCCAGAAACCTATACCGTATAAGTCATGCGAGGGTTTTGGAGCACACAATACGACACCGGTACCAACAAATCGGATCAAGAGGCTAAAATTCATAGCAAGTTGTAGACATTAGATTGCCGGAATCACTCGTTTAATATGGCAGGTGCTCTGAATATACTAGTACAGTCACCCATCAAGATGGACCGCCTGCGGAAGTTTGGTGACTTACTGGGTCTTGAAACTTAAACGCACATTACGGCAAGTCTGGGCAGCTTAATCCGGATTATGTATTATACTATAATTAAGAGTCTATGTTCATCGATTATCGTTCGAACGGAGTGCATATTTTCTTCTATAGATGTCGACACGTATTTGAAGATTACTGCGCTAATCCTATGAATTCACCAGTAACAATGCTCTTTAATTTGAGGTACTATTTTTTTCGGCGTATTTGCACACAGTGTAAACTATCATCACTCCTAGCAACACGGGATATATTAACCCTACCGTTACAAGACCTAGCATCAGCATTCCTTCATTCTTTCTCGAGTTAGATCACAGCACACATTTTCATCATGAGGGAAATCGTACACATCCAGGCCGGCCAGTGTGGTAACCAGATTGGAGCAAAGGTAAGAATATCTCATATTTCACACAAAAAACATCTTCAAAATTCTAAACGATAATAAGTCAGGACTTGATAGATGCTATATTTTTATGGAATGAACTGGAATTGGGGAGAAAGAACCCGAAACGACTTCAGTTATATGTTGCAATCAATCTGAATCGAAAGGTGAATGAACGTTTAGCCGTGTAAATTGTCTACATTTTGTAGAACGTTACATCTCTCAATGACGGGTTGTATTTGATATCGGGTACCGACAGCTGTTTGTTATTCAATCTAAAGGGCGACATGTAAAGCAACCTATTACTATAATTCCATATTCAAACTATTTTCCCGAGAACGCCTGAATTGCATAGCTGTACATAACGTTTGACATTCATATTTCAATCTGAATACCAGTGTGAATGAATTGATTCCCGGGATATCAGTTACCGCGTTCTGTATTTTAACCTTATAATGGGAATAGGTTATATACTCTTACCCCCCAATATAATACGGAGAGTGTACACATAAAATATTGTCACAAAGATGCTACAATAACTAAATGGTTTAACCCTATCTGGCCTAGGTTGTTTGGAATCTTGCCCCCCCAAAAAAAAATAATTGTCTTATCCCTTGAGCTAGGGAGCTGATACCGGGAGTGTATAATGTCGCAGAAGTGTTATAATAATTAAATGATTTAAATATTCACCTGTTATATCGAATATGATAAGTCTCCAACTTGTATAATGTCACAAAAGTGTCATAATAATTAAATGATTTTAATATTCACCTGTTATATCGAATATGATACGGAGATTGTGCACATTGTATATCGTCACAAAAGTGTTACAATAATTAAATAATGTTATTATTCGAGAGAGGGGTCTAGTTATATCGAATACGGGATGGGCATGCATTGTGTACCTTAGCAAAATGTCACAATACATTTAATATTCTGTACCGAATATTATACGAGTGTGCACATAGTGTATTTTCACAGAAGTGTCACATTAATTAAATTGCTAACAATAATCCACAATATGAATGCCATGACTTCACTTTTAGTTCCAATTTTGCTTTCTTTATCAGTTTTGGGAGGTGATCTCGGACGAACATGGCGTCGACCCAACCGGTACATACCACGGTGACTCTGATCTCCAACTAGAGAGGATCAACGTCTACTATAACGAGGCTACAGGTACGTAAATGGGACGATTCAAAATGGCGATCAATGCGGGAATATTTAACTTGGCTCAAACGGGAACTGGAGAACAGGTGGATCCCATACCGTACATTAACCCCTCTCACCATATTCATAAACCGTGGTCAGATTTGATGACGTGCTAATGTAATTAATATGAATAACAAACAATAAGAGTAGTGAGCTAACTTATTTCCCGCCGGGTGAGATTTTATGGTACGCCGTCACTTAATATTCTGTAACACTGCGAAGTAGTACCGAATCGCTTGCAACATGCCCATATATTTGATCAATGTCGCATTCCACTTTATTCTAGGCGGCAAATATGTACCCCGGGCCGTGTTGGTGGATCTGGAGCCCGGGACCATGGATTCGGTCAGGTCCGGTCCATTCGGTCAGATCTTCAGACCGGACAACTTTGTGTTCGGTCAGAGCGGCGCCGGTAATAACTGGGCCAAGGGCCACTACACCGAGGGAGCTGAGCTGGTTGACTCTGTCCTCGACGTGGTTCGCAAAGAAGCCGAGAGCTGTGACTGCCTCCAAGGTTTCCAGCTGACCCACTCACTAGGTGGCGGCACTGGCTCTGGTTTGGGTACCCTGTTGATCAGCAAGATCCGAGAGGAGTACCCAGACAGAATCATGAATACCTTCTCTGTCGTACCCTCACCAAAGGTATGTTGACCAACTGATTTACCTTCCCCTTTTAGCATAGCCTACAGGATACATTGGTTAATTAGGCCTACAATGTACATATACTTGCCCGGAGAGAATGCTGCTTGACGTGTTGTCTTCATTTAATCTAACGCCTTCTGCGCCGTCTTTTTATAATGCGAAACACTTTATAATTTACTCTATCGGCTTCAGTTTTAAATTATTTGCGACTAGCGATCGTAAAGTTGATCAAAGTGATACCCAGCCGGACCATTCTTGGAAGGATTTAGCGCGGTTTAGGGAGTGTGCAAGAATGCAACACCACGTACGAAAGAAATTTTCAAGTTAGCTTAGAGTATATAGTACATTCATAATATATATAGTAATATGTCGTATGGTCTGAGTATTTTCCAGGCACTGGGTCTTAAGGTTTTTTTATTGACATTAAAAACATCTGTTGCTGTTTTCACCTCGAAACAGAGGATTTTGCACAAATTCATTCTTTGAAGATGCTATTATTTTAAAACCCTAAGGCATAGGACCTGGAAAATACTCAGATCATATGATAAGATAATATATGGTACTGCAAGCTAACTGGACAGGTCATGTGAAGTAACAATACAATGCTTTTGTTGCAAATTATGATGTGAAATCATTTATGGATTTGGCTAGAATGTGATTCCTTCTGTACAAGAAACGGTTTACTATTTCCCAATCCACAATATTTATCTCGAAACAGAATATATCTATATGCTATTATACCATTTAATTCAAAACAACTGTTACTATTTTCTACTCCAGGTGTCTGATACAGTGGTTGAACCATACAACGCAACACTGTCCGTCCATCAGCTGGTCGAGAACACAGACGAGACCTACTGTATCGATAACGAGGCTCTCTACGACATCTGCTTCCGAACACTGAAGCTGACAACTCCGACCTATGGCGACTTGAATCATCTGGTGTCGGCTACCATGTCTGGTGTGACCACCTGTCTCCGATTCCCGGGTCAACTCAACGCCGATCTCCGTAAACTGGCCGTCAACATGGTTCCCTTCCCTCGTCTGCATTTCTTCATGCCAGGTTTCGCCCCTCTCACGTCACGGGGAAGTCAACAGTACCGTGCCCTGACCGTACCAGAACTCACCCAACAAATGTTCGACGCCAAGAACATGATGGCCGCCTGCGATCCCCGTCATGGCCGTTACCTCACCGTGGCCGCCATGTTCCGCGGCCGAATGTCGATGAAGGAAGTCGATGAGCAGATGTTGAACGTCCAAAATAAGAACAGCAGCTACTTCGTGGAATGGATCCCCAACAACGTGAAGACCGCCGTTTGTGACATCCCGCCACGCGGACTGAAGATGGCTGGCACTTTCATCGGTAACAGCACTGCCATCCAAGAACTCTTCAAGCGCATCTCCGAGCAGTTCACTGCCATGTTCAGACGTAAAGCTTTCTTACATTGGTACACTGGTGAAGGTATGGACGAGATGGAATTTACCGAAGCAGAGTCTAACATGAACGACTTGGTGTCCGAGTACCAACAGTACCAGGACGCCACGGCCGAAGAGGAGGGAGAGTTTGACGAGGAGGCCGAAGGAGAAGAGGACCAATAGACCCGACCTCGACCTTGGGTGATGTTCGGGTTTGTGTGACCCTCGCCCTACCGAAACATTAAGCAATTATTTTGTGTTTATTTACTCGGTTGAATGTGTCTGATCATTTACGGAAAGACATTATTGAAAATAAACACCATCATCCATTGGATATATTTGAGTTGTCAAGCATTTTCAAGCAATAAAATCGACATCACTCTCCCACCACCCTACCCCCGAGATCTGTTAAATTAATGTCAATGGGTAACGTTCCTCTCAAACCTTCAATACGAGTAATTTTAGAACTAATCTAGAAATACAATTTTCTAAAAACGGCCCACATTCAGAAAATGAAGATCCTGGCTGCGACCATGCCGCATTGCTTAGTCATCTTTTTGAGTCTGGTGCTAATGGTATGCAGTATGATAATTGATGACGTCATGTGGGTGAACTTCGGAGATATTGTATTTGATAGGCAATAAAAGGTTTTCGAGCACCAACTGTCGAAAAATCTTCAAGCCAAATCACTTACATCTATATATTTTTTAAAAAGCATGATCAGACCATTATTTAAAACCATGTCAAATTTTTTTGTCAGATTGTCTTGCCGAAATCGAATCATGATTTTACACTCAGGCAAGAACCATAACTGAGGCAGAACAAAATGTGCTCTCCGACACCGATCACTAGGTAGACGGGGCCCTCGATGACCGAGTGGTCTAAGGCCCTTCGCTGATGATCGCTTGCTTCACACCACTGAACCGGCCCGGGTTCGAGCCAAGTTGGTCCATGGGCGGGCGGTGGTTCTTTCCGGGCACTCCGGCTTCCTCCACCAACCAAACTGACTGTCATCATATGAGTGAAACAGATTTAAGTGTGACATTAGGCCAAATCCCCCCTCCCCTCACTATGTAGACGAGCCCAGTCATCCGTACAATGCTGATCAGAATGGTATTAGGCCCTATATATATATTAAGCCATTAAGAAGGCAAAGAACAATTATGATGTAGCAGAAAATGGGCAGTCTACACTATTATGACCTTAGGGTCAGGGTGATTTTGGAGAAATTATTTTTTTCTGTTTAGAATAACCTGGGAGTGTTTGCGAGTATGGAGGTATACACTACATGCTACACATATGTCGTATTGTGGAATAAAATTCCCCGAAGCCATCTTTCTTTCCATGCGTTTTGAAATCTCTAACAGGATTTTGAGGAAAAAAACATCGAAATAACCCATTTTCCCCTCAGAGTCCAGCAATACGAAGGCCATGATTGTTTTTTCGCTTTCAAATGTCGAACAATCGGGCAAATACAAAATAAGAAATGACATGTAAAAATATTGGTAATTTTGCACTTAATACCTCAGTAACACACACTCTTTTCATTCATTTTAGGCTGGGAATGGGTTCTGTTCAAAATAAGATCGTTTGTACAAATTCATACCATAGTGATACGGCCTGATTGTACCCTACAATCGACCAAATGTCAATTCGGGGGAGATAACTCTTGTATGTTATACCAATGGATACATTGTATATTCTTTCAAACTTTAGCGTTTCAGCTGCAACTATAGGCGAGAATAAAAAAAAACAGTTTGTCGTAGGCTACTGACAGATATCCGCTCCCTAATGGAGCCTACATTGATGAAGACTACAATATTATGCCCGTAATTAACGGTGCATCGACCACTGGCTTAGAACCCAGCGCCCTACCAACTGAGCTAAAGAGAAATTCTCACTAGCTACAAGCCAATACAGGCACTGGTGAAACCGATTTCTACCACACACCTCCCCATCACGAAGAACTCCACCCACGTTCTCGGTTAACTCTGGGGATAGCCTGATAAGCTTCCTCACCCCCCCCCCCTCCCCCGCTTTCTACCACAGAAATAAGCAAACAAATGACCAACGGGAAGGCAAATATGATAGGTTATACAGTAATAACATTTCAGTAATCGTTATTGTACGGTTCTGAAGATACGGGTTCGGGAAAACCTTCTTTTCGGAAATATTATATATTTAAATGCCCTTTCCAAACTGAAGCGAACCCCCTATTTGCCCCTTTTCCCATACAGCGAACCCCCTGATGTGCCCTTTTGGAGTGAAGGCGAACCACTTCTCAGTAAACCCTGGCTACGGATACAAACTCTTTATTCTGTCAAGAAATCTGGTGATTCCATCACCGAATATTTGTAACCAGTATGCTGATCCAATCAACTTATTTCTGATGAGAAGGAAATTTGTATCACCCTTGGGTGCTGTGCCTTAGCATAATATACCATATCAGATTAATCAGAGTAGCATCACTAGAGAAAACCGTGTCAATTATCCTGTGATTCCTTTAACGACATATCCTAACATCATATAACAATAAATAAGCAATATTACAGGGAGATTCATACATTATTTTAAACGTCTGCTTTAAGCAAAATATTTTCAGCATGGCAGTGAGACTAACGTCACAGGACCTACGAAGTAGGGCAGGCATTATGACTCCGACGCGAACTTAACTCTTGGAAATCACCCCCTCCGCAGTTGAAATCCTGCCTATATTAAGATGGACACTGCCCAAGTCAGAATCAGCATTGATTTTCATCAGAAATCACCAGAAATTTTCATCTAAAGTAGGTCAGCTCAGAACTTGATAGTAACAGTCCCCTAATTTACCTTCATGCCAAAAAGTAAGGTCCTAATGTCAACGGTTCTCCTTATTTTGCCGACGATAGGATTCGGATGGACTGACTCACCCCTTGACTCACTCACTCATTACCGGACAATTTGCGAATGAGAGCCTACTTCGTAGGAATAACAGTCACTTCAAAGTTTGAAAATAGACCCTACCTTCAAAACCGTTATTCCGTAGCCATGGAATTCATGCACATCATGATTAAAAAATAGACAGCAAAAGCTTCGCGGGCGGAATTGTGGCATCCCTTGTTTAGTGCCTAAATGTAGGGGGGATGAAATCTCTCCTCCGAAATGTTCTAGCGCCACTGGTACATGAATATATAGAAATATTCTCCTGCCCTGATGAGGACAATAAAAACATTTCCCAATATGTTTATAGAGTAGGCCTAAATATATTAGCTGTGTTCGTTCAGAGCGACTTTGCTTGTGTATATCTTTTATTATTAAGAGATTGGCCTAGTTCGTTCCCGGCTTTATTTGCAAAATAATTCAAGCATTCTGAATACCGTTTATGGGGAAACAACGAAATGTCGTTTTCCCTCTACGTTTCGGGTCCGGCTTTTCACTTGAATGTACAGTCTACCGCGAGTTATATTATCAGCACCTGGAAATTTTGTTTCTGGGGTGAACAAGATAATCAGAGATTAGGTTTGTGTTGAGAAAAGGAGGTTATTCAACCAAGAACAATCACTAGCTTGTTATGACCTTCTCTAGAAGAAAGAATGTGACTCGGTTGCTAATTGGAAATAGTCCAGGTAAGACCATTTGACTTCTTGTCATGCCAAATGTGTAACGTACTAGTGTGAAGGATACCAAATATTTCTGAGGTCAAATCTAAAGCCCCGATCACATGCACATGTATACACACCCGTGCCAATTTGCACCGAGCAATTAATACACGTGTGCGAACTCAGCATGTAAACGCAACTGCACACGTGTGTATATTTGCATGGGGAGTAAATTTGCTTCTGGTCGGGAGGTTGTGCAAAGTATATTTACACATGACAAATTTGCACTGTATGCAAATCTGATCATGTGAAAGCATAGCAAATATGCATACATGTACCATGCGGTTGAAGTAAAACAGAGATATTACCATCAACCATTTTCTTATGACATCCATGGAAACTTTGACCGTACTTCTTTTTTGGGTCATGGCAATATTTAATCTTTAGCATTGTGACTGTAATATCAATTGGCCCCAATAAACGAAGTTTTAGTTAAGCCATTGGAATCACTGATGATTTTCCAATAACAGAAAAGAAAAGCAACTCCGAGTAGGGATGACAATTTCATTCCGTATATTTCGCTATTAGTTACAGCATCTTCAGCAGTGAACAAAGTTACAAACAGCTCTACACGCGCAGTACATGTATATACAAGGTATAATGTGATCTTAGCCAATACACATATATGAGGTAAGCCAGTAATGTCAGTCAGATTGGACAGATATTAAAATGACATTTTCGGAAAATTGTTGTTGACATTAAATGTTAGGAGATAGCAATATACAGATGTTGTGATTACAGGTGATACAATACACAATCTAATTGATGAAAACAATACACAATGAATAAAGTATGGCGATATAGCGCGTATATATCTACATTGAATATTTCTAGGACTGTCATCTTAAGATAATATAGGTATAATTTTCTTGGCAATCCACACTAGAATTGATGGGAATCTACAAATGTTGTAACTTGCATGAAAATATACAATTATGAAACGATACACAGTCTAATTTATGAAAAGAAAACTGGTTAATCTATAAATGATATTACCTAAATAATTTTAAATCCTTTGATGCTTTCAAACCTTGGTTTAAAATTGGTTTGTGCCGGCGTATGGCTAAGGCTTCTCTGAATAACACTTGAGACCAGTGAGCTGCTGTATCAGTAATTTTAGTGTTTGATTCTATAAGACACAACAAAGAGATCGGGTCATCATGCTAGATAAAATATTTGACGAATGCAACTAAAATTGTCGTACTGGCTTACATGGTTAAACACCTCTGATTTGGAAGAAGCATGTTCTTTCAGGCGCGTAATAAAACATCTGTCTGTTTTGCCGATGTACTCTGATTCGCATCCTGGACATCACAATTTATATATAATTTAGCTTCTATATGCTGTTGGGGTGGGGTCCTTGTTGTTGACAAAGAAATTTGTTTTCTTTGTTTCCCATAAAACAATGTAACGCGCCCTTCCCAGAGTATATTTTCTGATTTTCTTGATGCATTGTCGAAATATTCTTTCACCTTCCCGACCAATGTACGGTAGTCTTATCCATATTTTTGGCATATTTTCATCATTGGTAGACCTGGTAGCTACTCTCGGTAAGCTGCATTTATTTGTTAAATTATCCACTAACTTTCTGGTGGTATGTCTCGAGAATCCATTCCAAGACATACATTTCCTAATGATAGACAATTCCCTAAATTAGGTTAATAGGACTGCCTCAAATCTTGGGTTAGATCACTTGTTTTTAGAGCACATAAGATTGTGTCAGTCCACGTGAGGGGAAGAGCATAGCCGTATCTTGTTTTGATTAAATATATTTCGCATGCATAAAAATGCTTCTAAATTTCAGATTAAATATTAAAACTAAATATTTATTAATTATTTTAAAAAAAATCTTTAGAATACTAATGGGAGTTGGATGATGATATTTATTACTATTATTTTTCAGGAAAGCCTGGTGATTTATTGTGATACACAATGGAGCAAAGACCAATAAAAGCAGAATTTTTCGATGAAGAGTTGAAACCAACCATTCACCTTCATACTGCTTACACTGGGAATGTATCAACCGTGTCTCTTAGACTAGAAGACACCACTGCGAGTAATGATCGAAAAGTATATGGTCGTATTATAACAGATGTACCCACGAATTGGATAAACAGAGAACGCTTTACTCGATGTGACCTTGGCTTCCCAAAAGAAGAAAATGCAATCGATTGCGACACAATTAAAAAAGAATTATCGGAACATGTAAGTCCAATGATAAGTCGTGATACGTAGTATTACCGGTACACATATATTATATGTAGGTTGAACCTCAATCTGCCATTGATAAAATTGAATAAAAAGTACATCTAAGCAGAAATATCGACAACCCATATTTTGTTCTTTAAAAATTAAAAGTGCTCTAATGACCCTCGTATTTTTTTAATGTTGTTTAACTAGAGCATCTCTATTGACAGGTTATTCGCAAATTCTAATGAAATCTGTCATTAAATTCTGTCTGAAAGAGTTTTTTATTGTGTTTCTTCTCAATTTCCCTATTATATGTGTTATGATACGTAATGGGATGGTCACCCTGGCGATACATAGGTGATCCCCAAGTAATTGCCATTTTGACGGTGTTATTTCATTTTATAGTGTTAAAAGTATGTTGTCAAGAAAATCTGTTAGTGGCAAAAGAGATATCGGTATCTACCTTAAATGATGGTACTCTTGAATCTTTCCAGGATACTGTCTCCGATTATCGCGGCATTGATCAAAAGCCAGGTTGGAGGGATGAGACTTCAGCTGACAGACCTGTTCCTGTCGCCATGTACAAGTCTGCTGTTCCGTTGGAATGTGAAACTGAATGCAATGACGAAAGTGTCAATCCTGGTAGCGTGAAAGTCAAAGAAGACACCTATCTTCAAACTACAGATTCAAGGTCACTTGAGCAACAAGACCAGGTCGACCAGATGTCCTACCAATGTCCATTCTGTCCGTATAACACATTGTCGAATGTCGACTTCAAAACACATAAAATAGCTCATATGGATGAGAAACCATATAATAGCCCAGTTTATCAGCACAGCACTGCACATATAGGAAATATACAGAATCCCGAACGAACTCGTACTGATGAGATGCCATTCAAATGTTCTTTCTGTCAATATAGCACTTCCTGGGCAGGAAACTTGAGAGTTCACGAGCGAATTCATACTGGCGAGAAACCATACAAATGTCTTTCCTGCCCGTATAGCACAGCGCAAGTATGTAACCTAAAATATCACGAACTAATACATTCTGACGAGAAACAATGTCCCTTGTGCCGGTACAGCACTGCCTACAAAAGTAACCTTCTTAAACACGAACGAACTCATACTGGTGAGAAACCATACAAATGCCCCGTGTGTCAGCACAGCACTGCAAAGAAAGGAGAATTGCGGGTTCACAAAAGCTTACACACCGGCGAGAAACCATACAAGTGTCCCTTGTGTCCATACAGTAGCGCACGGAAAACAAGCCTACAAAATCACGAACGAAATCATGTTGGCGAGAAACCATACAAATGTCCCGTGTGTCCATACAGTAGTGCACAGAAAACAACCATGCAGAATCACGAACGAAAACATACTGTCGAAAAACCATACAAATGTACTTTGTGCCAATATTCCGCTTCCCGGAAAGGAAATCTTCGAGTCCACACGCGAATTCATACTGGCGATAAACCACACAAATGCCATTCCTGTCCGTACAGCACTGCGCACATATCTAACCTGAAATGTCACGAACTAACACATTCTGGCGAGAAACCATACAAATGTCCCTTGTGTTCGTACAGCACTGCGTACCAAAGTAACCTTCTTAAGCACGAACGAACTCATACTGGTGAGAAACCATACAAATGCCCCTTGTGTCAGTACAGCACGACAAAGAAAGGAGAATTGCGAATTCACAAAAGATTACATATTGGAGAGAAACCATACAAATGCCCCTCGTGTCCATACAGCACTGCACGGAAAGCACTAATAGTGAATCACGAACGAACTCACACTGGCGAGAGACCATTCAAATGTTCGTTTTGTCAGTATAGCACTGCACAGAAAAGAAACTTGACAATTCATGAAAAAAATCATACTGGGCCGTGGCGATAAACCATACGAATGTTTATCTTGTTTGTAAAGAACTGCACGAAAAGGGGACCTTGTGGTTCATGAAAAACGGCACGTTGTCGGGAAACCATACAAATGAATACTTCACTGTATGACATGAGGAGCCGATCAATCACGCGAGAACTCGTGCTTATCAGATATACAAATGTTCATCTTGTTTGCACATCACTTTCCCGGTACATCACTGCACGATACAACAAGAATGGTCAGCAAAGAAAGCATACTTGCGAGAGAGAGACTATACAAACGTTCATGTCCGTACATCGCTGTGTCCGTGCATGACTCCGACAAACAGCCAGAAATAGTCAGAACAGAACTTGTAGTGGTGAGACACAATAGAAATGTCTGTTTATCACCTAGTCCGTACATCACTGTGTCCGTACATCTCTGAACGAAACTACGGCAAGCCGTTCCAGTTTTTAATTGGTTATTCCACATATGTTGAAAACTTTTGCACATATGTTAAAAAGTTTTCAACATATGTATCGGATTTTTCCACATACACAGCCAAATCTTCACATG
This sequence comes from Hanleya hanleyi, assembly GCA_036873755.1. NCBI lineage: Eukaryota > Metazoa > Mollusca > Polyplacophora > Lepidopleurida > Hanleyidae > Hanleya > Hanleya hanleyi. Next base: position 15,733 of record JAVTVY010010098.1, read on the forward strand.
TTGGTACCGTGTGGTAACTGAATGGTAACCGCAAGGAAGGGCCCCTGAACAGTACATCTTAGTACAGTATCAGTCAGTACTGACCAGTATCCACACAGTACTACTCAGTAACTGATCAGTACTGATTGGATATTGTAAGGTACCGTACGGAACAGGACTGCACAGTACTGCATGGTAACTGAACAGTAACCAAACTGTTACTGTGCAGTTCTGCTCAGTTACCTCTTGGAACCCGGCTGTTGCTAACTGACATGTACTGCTCAGTTCAGTTCTGACCTGTGATTATCACACAGGAACTGTTCAGCTACAGCTACAGTTCAGCTACAGCTCAGGCCCATGTATGGTGGGCCTTTTCTGTGCAGTACCGTTCAGTAGTGTACAGCTCAGTACGTCTGTGAAAAATGGCCTGTGTATATCTAAAACTGTTCCACATATATCTAAAACTTTTACACATATGTCTAAAAGTTTTCGACATATGTCGAAAAAGGGTGTTTTTACACATGTCTAAACAATTTTCACATATGTGTAAAACTTTTAAACATATATATAAAACGTTTCAACATAAGTGAAAAAGTTGATTAATTTCACATAAGTGCAAAACTTTTCCACATATGTCTAAAAGTTGCAAATTCTGCCATAGGCACTGACAGCTCCCCGGTATCGTTTTGGCGTTTTTTCCGGCAAACAAAGGAACAAACTGTACAAAGTGATACTATGGTATTCAGTAAAGTTGATCTTTAAATGGCGGAGAGACCGAGTCCGTGTGTTTGTTTATCTTTGACCTAGCTGATTACTCCTACACTACCGTATTTTGATCCTGTATGTGAGATCATTGCTTTGTTGATTCAGGGTGTGTTTCCACCCCTTCCCGCTCTCTTTCATTTCAAGTTTGCATGGGCCCACCGTACTCTTTATCAACTACAGTTATCGCAGTTGTACGAATAGCTACGGGCTTAGAGGTACGTTTAGGGACGATGGTCATGCATGGACCTTCAATCGACAATAATATAGAAATATTATTATTATTACAAGCTGCCGTGTCCTTACTGTACACAGCCAGAGAAAATGGTGATACATATCACCCTAAAATGGTGATGACAGCAACGCCCCAAAAAGTGATGAGTTACAGCCATCAGCCTTTCCACCATCACCTTAAAATGGTGATGGCTATCACACTAAAAGGGTGATCAGCAATGAGTGCAAGTTTAGGGAAAATGGTGATGATCATCATCCTAAAAGGTTGACGACCTGGGCCATCACCCTACAAGGGTGACGACATTGGCCATCACCCTTTTTCATCACCTGATGGGCCATCACCATTTTTCTGGCTCTGTAGTCCCAAATTTTTCACATAGTCGGAGAGACGAAAAACAAACCCCAAAGGGACAGCACCATTTTGAAACGGTCGTTAGATAACAAACATTCCAGAGAGATAAAACAGCAGGGAGCAATGCAATTCCTTTTCATGAACTCTCCTGACATTTAACATATGTCGACAACTTTTGCACATATGTGGAAAAACACATTATTTGAAATATGTTGAAAAGTTTTGCAAATATGTATAAAACTTTTCAACATGTATATAAAACTTTCAACATATGTGAAATAGTTAATTTGTTTTACATATGTGTAAACTTTTCCACATATGTGTAAACTTTTCCACATATGTGTAAAACTTTTCAACATATGTCTAAAACATTTCAACATATGTCTTAAACTTTTGCACGTGTCTAAAAACTGTTTTTTACACATATGTGGAATTCAGTTGTACATATGTGCCTAACTTTTCAACGTATGCGGAATAACTTATTAAGTACCGATACAGCTTGCCATACGAAACAACCACAATAATAACGAAATAAATCATACGTTAGGATACCATACAAATGTTTCTCGTTTTTGTACATCATCGTGTCCGTACATCACTGTGTCCGTACGCTTCTGAATGAAACAACCGGAATAGTTACTAAAGTACTTACGTGCTACGTATGGACGCGGAAATTCTTTAATAGAGGACGGCTGAATATTGAATGACAGACGGAACGCTTGTAATTATACCGGTGAGTTGCCATACAAATGTTCCTTCCGTGTATGCATTACTTTATCTATACATTACTGTATCTGTATATCAGTGCAAAAAGCAACCAGAATTGTTACGATAGAACGCCTACTGGTGAGATATCATAAAAAAAAATTATGTCCGTACATCACTTTGTCCGTATCAGTGGCCGCTGAATTTTGAAATTTGTCACCGCCGCCATTGCAATTTGAAATGTCCATATCTCTAAAACCATTGGAGATTTTTGGACCAAACTTTGGTTACTATCTCTCGAGGTCTGGGGTATTTCCCTGGTTGTGTTTGCATGTTTTCAACTGATCGTTAGATGGTGCTGTAATGGTGAAAATTATAAACCGTTCTGACACGATATTTTTCCAACAACTTGATTGAATTTCATGAAATTTGGATATAGTGATCTTGTAGGACCGATACAGAGCTGAACATTTTCTGATGTTGTTAGTGTTACACTAATGGCATGATCTTGGTGACCCGCAAGGGGACATTTTTTATAAAGAAGCTGCATATTGGTGTAATTCAGATCACTGAACATGAGTTGGATAGAGCTTTAATTTATGTCCTTTGTGATCTTGAATTTATTTTTTTCTTCTTATTTTGGCATGTGTGATGCTGAAAATTGAAGTCAAGCATATATAAATGTGACATTTCACGATCAGATAATATTCAATGGTTGATATTTGATTAAATTGTATAATTCCGTGATATTGGCTACATTTTATGTATTAGCTGAATATGGATCAAGTGTATGAATTTGCTTACTAGCTTCACCATCTGCGTCGAGTGTTGACTGCCTTGTGAAGATGACTAGCAGCTCATTGTACAGATACATGCACTTGTTTACCTGTGAATCAGTGACCCATGTAATCCTGGCAGTTGTGTATCAAATTTCGATTGTCATACAGTCTTATCTGTCCTTCCTTTTATATATCTGTGAAGTATTGGCAACTATTAAACATCTCAGGAATTATAGATAATACAACCTTATGGGAAGTTCATGTTAATACAATTCTTGTGTTTATCAACTTCACTAATTGGCATAAATCTTGAATAAATTACAAATATTAAAATTGATGTAAAATGGATATCTGTAACTTTATAAGTGTTTTATTGAGGGTTTTCTGAATATATTTATTGCTGCTTTTGATGGATGTTATTAAAAATAGCTGTCTGATTTGTTAAGTTTTGGTGCACAAGATCTCAATTTCGCATATAAGATGGTGATTTTCCATCGTAGAAAGTCATAGTAGAAGAATCGTCTAGCCATGTTTTGTTGACATCTGTCCGAAATTTACATGTCCGCATGGTGGAAACTCTGTTCTCTGAACTCTAGCGTTCTTGTTTAAATAGATATTGGAAGGAAAATGGTACTATATTCAGTTTACTTTTAAGAATTACTCTTCACAAATGTGTCATGTATGGCCAAATAACAGGAGCGAACTTGCTTGTTGACCGAAATTCGTTTAAATGAACAGTCTTTGAAATTATGTTTCCACAAAACACATGCCGCCAGCCGCCATAAGGCTTTATTAAAATATTGCTTTTACATGACTGAAGGATACATATCACTTATTATATTCGGGGATATTATCCAATTCTGTTTCAAGGTGACTTGCGACGCAACCATACATGACGATTTGGGAGAGTTGTCTCCTCATTTCCCTAGCGGCGTACCAACGGCTGCAGATAATGTCGGGTGAGATTAAAGCACCTTGTATGAAAAATTCGAACGAAAGATACATCGTCAAAAGATATATCGACGAAGATTCTTTGTTCAAATAATGAACATAAGTTATCGAATTTGTCTTATATTTGGTGAGTTCAATATTTGGATGACACAAACGTTCTAAATAGGGAGGGCTCAACATTAATATGGACATTTAAAGTTTAAATGAATAAACTGATAAAAAAATTAGGTAGAAAAATAAACTTATAAAAATAAATAAAATTATTCCCCCAATAATGTCAATTAAGAAAATTCGATAATAATACGGAAATATTTCGTTTTCGTTATCAATTCAAAAATCACAAAAAATATATACAATGTAATAACATCACCAATCTCCAATGTACGAGTTGTCACAGCGAAACAGCTCACCAATTACCAGTATACGAGTTGTCAGAGCATTTCCATCATAGCTTTCTAGATTTGTATCTAATACCGCTTATGCCGGTGCTAGGGGCCGTGTGGTCATATCATCCAAGTTGCCACATGAACAGGTACAATAAAAGCGTACCTGAGATACAACACATATCACGGATCGTTAGATTCTTGGTATGTGCTTTAGAATAGGTTTCTGCGAAGTCATGTGACGCAGTCAGTATGTCGGCACCTCTTCCCACTTCCCTTATATGTGTTGTAATTCTTCCGCTGTTGTGTTTGTCCTGGAATCAGATACAATAACAATGACCCAGTAATGTTGGCCAGAACTCGGTGAGAATTCACTTACATGTCAGAATTCAAATCTGACATACAACTATTTTTGAACAGATATTTCCTTTGCAATTAAGGGTCATATTTGCTCCTAGTGTATCAGATTATGGTCTACACATATATTTGGGGAAAAGATATGCCCGTGTTTCACACGATTTTTCTTTTTCTATGTAGTCAAAAGCAATTAGATATCCGTTGGCACATCTTAATCAGCTGCATATGAGAGAAAAATGTATATGCCACATATGCCATCTATAATAATTTTCAGCTCAATGTTTAAGAATAAGCAACGTTTACAACCCCTGACAAAGCATATACGTAATTTGGAGCACCAATGCTATCTGCATATATACAAAAGTTGTTTAAATGGCGTATGAGGTGAGCACAACTCCATACAAAGACAGAATAAATTATAATTGATAACCGCTGGGTGGTATAGAGTTTTTCTCAAGATTTCTGGAGACTTCTCCGTGTTTGAGGAATGGCGTGATGCGGTTGATTGAGATGGCTTCTGTCTGCGATAGTTCTAACTCTGTCTACGATAGTTCCAACTCTGTTTACCATAGTTCTAACCAGGGTTGAGGAGTCCAAAATGTTTGGGGTTTTTTTTCAAACATTTATTCATAGTTTTCTGATGAGGTGGAGGGGGGGGGGGGGGGTGGCACTGTCATCCGTATCGGGGAGGCACACAAGGAATCGCATGAAAGTACCTGCTTCACGCGACTCTATGTGATTAACTACATGTATTTCACTTTTCGAAGTTTTTCTTTCGTGTTCTCTTAGACGTTGTTAGATGCATCTTTTGCTTTTCCCGACGTATTCAGCATTTTACTCCAGGCATGTTAATGTGTTTACTATACCACTTCTGTATTCTCCAGGAGCGAGATATTGGAGGGACGTGAATAAACTGATGGCATATTTGTCATGTAAGAGGAGTGACGTGAATTTGTGCGATTTCCAATAGTGAGAAATGGGAACGTGTTCGGTAATTGTTCCATTTGCTTATGAAACGTTGGGGGGTGTTCTGATCTGAAGAGAATGCACAAGGTTCACTGGATCCAACGGGATCGTCTGCGAGCCCAAAGATAAACTGTCAGGTTACCGTGAACGCACTCGTGCACTGATCTTAGTAACAGGGGGGGGGGGGGGGTTCGTTTCAACTTGTCACCTTGTCTGGATCTAGGAGGTAGGAAAGGAAGACCTGGAATGACATCCAAAGCAAATAAATACAATATTAACATATAATTCGATGAACAGGTATAAAGGATTCAGATCGCGGTAGCGTACAGTCCCGGAAAGGAAGATCACTGATCTACATATTATGTTTACCTGCAACTCTAAACGAAAGTCTAAAGTAGGAATAAACCCCAGGTTTCAGCGACCCCGCTCAACAGCGACTCACTCCGCGGCCCGGCTCCAAAGGCGAATCAGCAAGGTTAGAGTTCACGTATACACAGTCCACATAGGATCTGGCGATGCGGACATAAATAAGGCGCGGTGGATGGGTCTATGAACCCTCTTTCCCCACTACTGTATGGAACAATATTGATAATTGGTTGGCAGTGAATTATGTAACGCATATAAAAGGTTATAGGAGACTGTATATGTGAATGGAAAGACCCTATCCTTAAGCCTGTGATCAACCAGTGTAGGTAATTGTTTGCATATCAAGTCTTAGCCTTAAGCCTGTGGCTTGTGGGAGTATGCGGTGATGTGTCAACTCCTAGCTTAGGCAGATGAGTTGTGTAAATGGTATAAGTAAATGTGTGGGTGAGTAATTGTTTATGTATGATCTATGATCAATTCAGTGTGGCTGCAGCCCCTTCACAGGAAAGTAATATCAACCGACGCCTTTACTACAGTTCGCTACCGGTTGCAACTATTATCTATACTATAATCTCTAGAGCTAAACCTGCACGACTGTGCAATACTGTCGAAACAGGTAAAAAAATATTAAAGTAAACGTAGCCCGGACTCCTGTGCTTTTTAATTCGGCGCCCCGGCGTCGGCTCTTCTCCGACCCGGCGGCGGCCTTTTGTATTATTTCTTCTCCCAATTTTGTTGTGGTCTCACCTTGGAATTTCTGTATTTCGGCAGTTACACGTCTATATATAGGCCCTCCGCTCTTCTGCAAGCAAAAGCAGAAAATCACGTCGAAAGTAACAGCGTCCCCAATACATTGTGAGGTAGAAAATATTTCACACGCGTTCTCCGTCACAGGGTGTTTATCGAAGGTCATTATTTCAGCACTCCCCGAGCAGCCTATCTGAACTTCGCTGGAAAAATATGGCTATGGAGGCTTAAACCATAATAACGTAATAAATAACTAAGATCATGCAAATTTTAATCCCGACTAAAATAACTCCGAAACAGGCACACACTGAAGTATGCCTTATCAATAATTAAGATTTACATGCTAATAATGTTGTACCCGTATGACTAAAATGTCGAGACATTTGACCTCTTTTATAATATCATTAAGTTCGTCTGTGGTTTATATTAAAGGTGATTTTTTCTACATGTATGTACAGTATACATTCATTCCACATCGCCTGGTCTGAAAGGAGAGCAACTTCTTAAAACTCTATGTTGGTACCCTAAAATTCGGCCTCGTTAAAATATAATTAGCCATAAATAGTACTGGAACATCTGTACGATTGTTTGAATCTGTGCTAATATTTGTTATGATTATGTAACTGTTTTTCTTTGAAAAATCTATGCAAAGTTTAAAAGATTTCCTGGACAAAATGTACATGTGTAGACTCATAGCAATATTCACGGAAATATGCAAATAAATGGTCAGTGGCAAGCTAAATATGAGAGGCTATAGAGTAGGAACATTTCAGTAAGCATTATTGTATGGTTCTGCAGTCGCTGAGATAATGTGTACTTAATCAACCTCTTTTGTGAAAAATATTTAAAATACACACTCTTGATTCCGTCAGGAAACCTGATGATTCCGTCATGGACTAGTTGAATCCAGTATGATGAACAATACTTATTTCTTATGAGAAGGAAATTTGTATCACGCTTGGGTACTGTTTTTTTTTCCATACATATAACTTATCTCCCTAGTATAATCCGTGGCGTGTCCGACTCCGACTCCTACTCCTCCTCCTCTGCTTTACTCACTGCACAGCGGGTCGCATAGGTGTGGCGCGGGATAGGGTGGGGCGAGAGACCTGGGGTTTCGCTACCTGAAATTCCATGGGCCAGACTTGCACCCTATAGTAGAATGGATCGGCTGCGCATGCGCGATGAGTAGTATAGAAAGGGCACGCGATCTCCCTTTCCCTATAAACTAACCCATAGGGGTGAATGAACCCATGGGGGTGAATGAGCCATGGGAGTGAATGAGCATTCGTCAGAATAATCAGACTTGCAAAAAAATAAAAATAAAAATCCGCGAACATGCATCACCAGACAAAGCCTTGTCCATTTTCCTGTGTTACCTTGACGGATAGATGTAACCCGCATGATGACCCAATCAACTTATTTATTACGAGGGGGAAATTTCCTCAATGAAGTGTGTTATCATGATATTCCATATCAGGATAATGAGAGTAGCATCACCAGACAAAATCGTGTCCATTCTCCTGTGATCCCTTCACGGACATATCCTAACATGATATAACAATAAATTAGCAATATTCTAGATTAGCAAAACAAAACAAAAAACAAAAACAAAAAAAAAGCAAAAATCCTTCTCGACCGCATCCTAACATTAGTAGCAAAAAAAAACCTAAAAAACAAATAAAAAACAAAACAAAACAAAAAAAAAAAAAAAAAAAAAAAAAAAAAAAAAAAAAAAAAAAAAAAAACCAAAAAAAAAAAAAACCAAAAAAAACAAAAAAACCACCAGCTACAAATAGGCAAGCATCATAATCACAATGTGATGATTGAAACGGCAGAGGATGAAATGCACTTCATTCTTCACTGTTCCCATTATTCTGTTCTAAGTGCCGAATTGTTTTGTGAGCTCGTTGCTATATCTATTCCGATTTTTTCCACTCTACCGCCAGTCGATCAATTTGATGTCATAATGAGAAACTATTATTCTCCATCTTGTGAAACTATCTGTGCATATATCTGTAGGATTTTCAAGCCCGCTCTGAAGCACTTCAACGGTATATGTCTTGATTGATTATATTGATTATATATGTCTTGATTATATTGTTGGTAACTCGTGTACATGAAGAGTCCACAACGATATGATAATAACAATATTTTATTCTGATCGTAACACAGCAGAACAATGTTAGGTGCTGGGGCAATACGTGTATTTTAGATATACATAGGAATATACCATTGTTCTCTTCTTTATTGCTTATTTTCTGGTGAGTGATTGAGTGAGTGAATATGATTTAACGTCGCTTTCAACTATATTCCAGTCATATCTCGACGTTGGGTCCTATCACACCCGGGAACCACACGGGTAGGGTCTTATTCCTTTTAATACCTGATACCCCAATATTATTGCAATATGTATTACTCATGTATTTGCTCGGCCTGTAATAGGTGTATTGCAAATAAATTCAAATTAGTCAAAACCATGTCCATTTTCCTGCGTTCCCGTCACGGTCTATTTAATTATAACCCGTACGATGACCCAAACAACTTATATCTTAGGAGAAGAAATGTATAAGCCTTGGGAGCTGTGCGTTAGCATAATATATCATATCAGAATAAGCAAAGTAGCAAAAAAGAGAAGAAAAAATAATAACAATAAAAAAATGAGGAAAAACGATAGACCAGCATCACTAGACGAAAACCGTGTCCATTTTCTTGTGATTCCTTTGCGGACTATATGTAGACCGTATGATGAATCAACCAAATTATTTCTTATGAGAATGAAATTTGTATCACCCTCTGTTACTGTGTGTTAGCATAATATACCATATCACAATAATCAGAGTAGCAAAATAAAAAAATAAATAAATACATAAAAAAAAAAAATAATAATAATAATAAAACAAATAGACAAGCATCACTAGACAAAACCGTGTCCATTTTCCTTCATGGACTAGTTGTAACCCGTATGATGACCCATTCAACTATCTTATGAGAATGAAATTGGTATCAGCCTCAGGTAAATAATGTGTGTTAGCATGATATATATGCCATATCAGAACCCTAATTCTCTCTCTATCTCTTTCGCTCTCTCAACCACCCCCCCCCCCCTCTCTCTCTCTCTCTCTCTCTCTCACGGACAGGGCCTAATATTATATAACAATAAATCAGCAATATTCCAGAAAGATTCACACATTATTTAACACACAACATATTTTCGAAAACGGGCGCTTCAAAGTAAAAAAAAAAAAATAGGCCCTACCTTCAAAATCGTGATTCCGGTGATTCATGCATATTAATTAAAAAATAGACTGCAGAAGTTTCTCTGGTGGAATTTTGGCACCCCTTACTTAGTGCCAAAATGTACAGGGAAAAGATGTCGCCTGCTAAAATGTTATGCCGCCAGTGGTACATGAATATAGATATAAACTCCTGCCCTAATTATGACATACGGTACAATGTTTTCAAGATATTGAGACAATAAGTTACACATTAGCTGTGTTTGTTCAGAGTGATTTTCTTTGAGTATATCGTTTATTGTTAAGAGACTGGCCTACATGTAGTTCGTTCGCGGCTAACTAATTCTAGCAAACTAATGTGCAAACTAATTCTAGCATTCCATTTAACATTAGTGAGGAAACATCTACAGCCGAAATGGCGTTTTCCTTCTACGTTTCGGGTCAGGATTTTCCATGAATGTACAGTCTACCGCGAGTTACTTTGTCTTAAATTAACATTTTTCCCCAGGTGAACATGATAATTTATTGAGTAGGTGTTTGTTGAGAAAAGGAGGATATTTAACCGATGTCAGTAACCTTGAAATCTCAGGGAGGCTGTGAGCAATCCCTATCGTATTAGGACCTTCGCTGGAAGAAAAAAATTGACAAGGTAATGCTAAATGGAAATAGTTCAGGTAAAGAGGGTCCAGTTTTCAACACAAAGTGAAACTTCTCAGAAAACAGTGAAACACAGTTTTCACTCGCCCCAATCTTCCTTTTAATGTAGAACATAAATACAACCCAAAATTAAGCATCTTTTCATCCCAAATGTGTAGTGCACGAGCGTAGACAATTTTTTCAAGTTTTTTGGTGGGGTGGGGGGGGGGTCGTACTAAAAACTGCGCGGAACTGCGCGTAACTGCGCGGAACTGCGCGGAGCTTAATTTCAACTGCGCGTGGATTATTTGATGGAGTTTTCTTTATTTGCTGACGAGCAGAATATTGATATTAATGAAACAGACAACAAAATCCGCAAAATGTAGACTATATGTCGCTTGAAACGAGAGAGAACGAAATTCAAATGCGCGGAGATTATGTTTCACTGCCCGGAGATTCGCTTCGCTGGAATGGAATCGTTAATATTAGAGCACATTATCCTACCTTATTCGTACTCCACTCAGATTCGAAACGCTCGAACTAAGTCTGATGTGTATGAATTGTATCTGTCCGAACGTAAATTGAGTATAAATTTAACTGCGCAGAAATCGAGCCCGTAAACAAATTTGGCGTAAACTTCAACTGCGCGTAAACCCATGGCAGCTTCACCCCACAGAGATTCTTCTGGATTGAACTAAGTCTGATGTGTATGAATTTCAAAAGGCTTGCGTGTGTGAATTTCATCTGTCCGAACGTGAACTTGGTATAAATTTCAACTGCGCGGAAATCGAGCCCGTAAGCAAATTTGGCGTGAACTTCAACTGCGCGTAAATCCATGGCAGCTTCACCCCACAGAGATTCTTCTGGATTGAACTAAGTCTGATGTGTATGAATTTCTAAAAGCATGCGTGTATGAATTTCATCTGTCCGAACGTGAACTTGGTATAAATTTCAACTGCGCGGAAATCGAGCCCGTAAGCAAATTTGGCGTGAACTTCAACTGCGCGTAAATCCATGGCAGCTTCACCCCACAGAGATTCTTCTGGATTGAACTAAGTCTGATGTGTATGAATTTCTAAAGGCTTGCGTGTGTGAATTTCATCTGTCCGAACGTGAACTTGGTATAAATTTCAACTGCGTGGAAATCGAGCCCGTAAGCAAATTTGGCGTAAACTTCAACTGCGCGTAAATCCATGGCAGCTTCACCCCACAGAGATTCTTCTGGATTGAACTAAGTCTGATGTGTATGAATTTCTAAAGGCTTCAACTGCGCGGAAATCGAGCCCGTATAAAGTTTAACTGCGCGGAAATCCATGGCAGCTTCACCCCACACATATTCTTCTGAATTGAACTAAGTTTAACTGCGCGGAATTTGCTTACGGGTTCGATTTCCGCGCAGTTAAAATTTATACCAAGTTCACGTTCGGACAGATGAAATTCACACACGCAAGCCTTTTGAAATTCATACATATCAGAATTAGTTCAATCCAGAAGAATCTGCCTGGGGTGAAGCTGCCATGGATTTCCGCGCAGTTAAACTTTATACGGGCTCGATTTCCGCGCAGTTGAAGCCTTTTGAAATTCATACATATCAGACTTAGTTCAATTCAGAAGAATCTGCGTGGGGTGAAGCTGCCATGGATTTACGCACAGTTGAAGTTTACGCCAAATTTGCTTTCGGGCTCGATTTCCGCGCAGTTGAAATTTATACCAACTTCACGTTCGGACAGATGAAATTCACACACGCAAAGCCTTTTGAAATTCATACATATCAGAATTAGTTCAATGCAGAAGAATCTGTGTGGGGTGAAGCTGCCATGGATTTCCGCGCAGTTGAAGTTTACGCCAAATTTGCTTGCGGGCTCGATTTCCGCGCAGTTGAAATTTATACCAAGTTCACGTTCGGACAGATGAAATTCATACACGCAAGCCTTTAGAAATTCATACACATCAGACTTAGTTCAATCCAGAAGAATCTGTGTGGGGTGAAGCTGCCATGGATTTCCGCGCAGTTGAAGTTTACGCCAAATTTGCTTACGGGCTCGATTTTCGCGCAGTTGAAATTTATACCAAGTTCACGTTCGGACAGATGAAATTCACACACGCAAGCCTTTAGAAATTCATACACATCAGACTTAGTTCAATCCAGAAGAATCTCTGTGGGGTGAAGCTGCCATGGATTTACGCGCAGTTGAAGTTTACGCCAAATTTGCTTACGGGCTCGATTTCCGCGCAGTTGAAATTTATACCAAGTTCACGTTCGGACAGATGAAATTCACACACGCAAAGCCTTTTGAAATTCATACATATCAGAATTAGTTCAATGCAGAAGAATCTGTGTGGGGTGAAGCTGCCATGGATTTCCGCGCAGTTGAAGTTTACGCCAAATTTGTTTACGGGCTCGATTTCCGCGCAGTTAAATTTATACTCAATTTACGTTCGGACAGATACAATTCATACACATCAGACTTAGTTCGAGCGTTTCGAATCTGAGTGGAGTACGAATAAGGTAGGATAATGTGCTCTAATATTAACGATTCCATTCCAGCGAAGCGAATCTCCGGGCAGTGAAACATAATTTCCGCGCATTTGAATTTCGTTCTCTCTCGTTTCAAGCGACATATAGTCTACATTTTGCGGAGTTTGTTGTCTGTTTCATTAATATCAATATTCTGCTCGTCAGCAAATAAAGAAAAATCCATCAGATAATCCACGCGCAGTTGAAATTAAGCTCCGCGCAGTTCCGCGCAGTTACGCGCAGTTTTTAGTACGACCGGGTGGGGGTCCCTCTCTCAGCGTAGGATTTTCTTCGTAACAATTAATACCAATAAATTTACCGACCTGGGCATCGCCCTTGTTCTAAAATATAAACTTTTCCACGCTAACCTTGCCCCAGTTTTTTAAATGCTCAGCTGTTTTAAATTTAAATGGGTGGTGATTCAATTTCAAGTGTTGTGGAGTAGGGTCAGATTTTGGAAAGATCGTGACACGCTAGTCCAAAGCACTAAACTTGGCACACCCATCAATTGAGGCAAATGGAACAACATCAGAAGAGGAGCTCTTCCTCTTGGCTCTATTATGCCTTCTGGTCCCCAAAGGGCTCTCAGGGGGCAATATTGTTATTGAAAGAGTAATCAGCCTCCCATTTACATTGGAGCTTAGTCATTTTCATTACTCTTGAGGCTAGGTATGCTAAAACGTACTACACTGTATCACTGGTGCAAGCCCTGCCAGCAAATGTCACAAAATGATGAGTTGATGCAGTTTGACCGTTCTGGGCTACTTCATCCTTGTACTAACGTTCGTGACCTTACTAACGCTCGTGAGGCTTACAATACACGCACATGTATGTGCGGAGAAAATGCTAATTTATTCCGCTTTTACGTCATGCTGACAAAATTTTGCCAGGATAAGTATTTCGTGACCGTTGTGGTCGCTTCAAACAAGGGTTATGTGTAACCCGGCAGCTCGCCGTTTTGGGTTTTGTCAATAACATGCAGCTTCGCATAAAGATCGAGCCCTTCAGGTTGCACATCACTGGCAATGACAACACATATTGTTATAAAAACTTGACTTCTTTGTCAGTGATGTTGAAGTTGGATTGAAAGATGAACTATATTATAAAACGTGAAATAAAGATTACCTTTTTTTCCAAAAGTAAGCTTATACATGTCATTATGAATACATGTACAATTGAAATTTGGTCTGAGATGTGGGTGTGAAATGCCTGGATAAATATGGTTCGTGCAAAATCTTTAGGTTAAATCATGATGTGGAATGGGAATTCCATACCAAAATTGAAGGAAAGGAAATGGTGTCTTTCGTTAAAGGCGACACAAAATTCCAAACCACCAGGGGCTCGGTACTGCGGGATTTCCCCCGCCGGCTATTTAATATTGTACTTCTGAAATAAAAGTCCAATGAAGTCAAAGTCCAGCCTAAACAAAACAGATTAACCCAGAAAACTTTCAGATTCCAAAAGAAGTCAAAATTATTCAGTCCAGCCTAAACAAAAAACATTAATCTGCCAGCTTGAGTCTAACGTTGTGCTAAACATCAAAACTTAACCGGACACCGACAACGACACCGCCACTTTCCCCCTTCTCTCTCCCAATACCTCGCCTACTTCGTATACGGCGAGTTAAGTGATTGAAATTGGCAAAGGATTGATTTCTGATCATGCGGGAAGGAGAGAAGAGCTGTATATTGTTTTCATTGAAACTGTATTGCATGCATATAATTTCTTCTAAATTTCAGATTAAATATTTAAACTGAATATTTATTAATATATATGAAATGAATCTTTAGAATACTTATGGGGTGTGGGTGATGATATTTATTACTTTTCTTTTTTTCATGGAGACCTGGTGATTTATTGTGATCCACAATGGAACGAAGACCAATAAAAGCAGAAGTTCTCGATGAAGAGTTGAAAGCAAACATTCACCTTCACACTGCTTATGCTGCGAATGTATCAACCGTATCTACTGGACTGGAAGACACCACTGAGAGTAATGACCTTAAAGTGTATGGTCAAATTGCAACAGATGAACCCACGAGCTGGATAAAAAGAGAACCGGTTACTCGTTGTGAACTTGGCTTCCCAAAGGAAGAAAATGGAATCAATTGCGAAACAATCAAACAAGAAATATCTGAACGTGTAAGTCGGATGATAAGTACTTATTACCGGTACATATTATATGTAGACTGAATCTCAGACTGCGCATGATGAAAGTCAATTAAAACTAAAGGGAAATGTCGACAATTCATATTTTGTTAATTTTAATGAAAATTAGTCTGATGGCCAACATTTTTAAACTGTTGTTTTACTAGAGCATTCTTATTGAAGGGTTATTCTCTCGTCAAATTCGGCCAAAAAGATTTAATTTTATAGCGTATCTTAATAATTTTCCGATATTAGGATATGTAATGGAATGATTCACCTTGGCGGGTGAGGCCTATATGGTGATCACTGAATATCATTATTTTAATTATAGCTGTGTTAATTCATATTAAGGTATTAAAAGTTTGTTTTCTAGAAAATCTGTCATTTGGAAAAGAGATATCTGTATCTACCTCCAATCTTTCCAGGATACTGTCCCAGATTATCTCGTCATTGATCGAAAGCCAGGTTTGAGGGATGAGACATCAGCCGACGGACCTGTTCCTGTCGCCATGTACAAAGTTGTTATTCCGTTGGGAAGTGAGACTGAACCAAATAGCCAATGTGTGAAACCTGCCATGTTGCAAGTCCGAGAAGATATTTATCAGTATACTACAGATTCAAGATTACTTGAACAGCAAGAATCGACCGATCAGAGTTCATGCCTTATATATCATTCAACTACAGGCACAATGTTGCATGGGCAACACGAACAGACCGACCAGAAGTCATGCCATACATATAAGCTTATCACAGACTCAAGATTACTTGAGCAAAAAGAACTGTCTGACCAGAGAACATGCCATACATATCATTCTATTACAGACTCAAGCTTACTTGAGCAACAAGAACAGACCGACCAGATGTCATATCAATGCCCATTCTGTCCGTATAACACATTGTCACAAGTCGACTTTAAAACACATAAAACAGATCATACTGGTGAGAAACCATGTAGAAGCCCATTTTATCAGCACAGTACTGCAGATACTGGAAATATACAGAATCATGAACTAACTCGAACTGATGAAAAACCCTACAAATGTTCTTTCTGTTCATATACCACCTCCTGGAAAGGAAACCTGGGGGTTCACAAGCGAATTCATACTGGCGAGAAACCATACAAATGCCCCTTGTGTCCGTACAGTAGTGCACGGAAAATAAGTCTACAAAATCACGAACGAATTCATACTGGCGAGAAACCATACAAATGCCCCTTGTGTCCGTACAGTAGTGCACTGAAAATAAGTCTAAACAATCACGAAAGAAATCATAGTGGTCAAAAACCATACAATTGTAATTTGTGTCAATATAGCACTTCCCGGAAAGAAGACCTGAGAGTTCACACGCGAATTCATACTGGTGAGAAACCATACAAATGCCCGTTGTGTCCGTTCAGTACTGCACGGAGAACAAGCTTACTACATCACGAACTAACCCATACTGGTGAGAAACCACACAAATGCCCCTCGTGTCCATACAGCTCCTCGCTTAAATGGGCCCTGAGAGTACACGAACGAAGTCATACTGGCGAGAAACTATACAAATGCAGTACTTGTCCATACAGCACTGCATGGATATCTCACTTAAAAGATCACGAAAAACGACATTCTGGCGAGAAACCATACAAATGTTCCTTCTGTCCGTACAGAACTGCATACAAGGGAAGTCTTCTGGGTCACGAACGAACTCATACTGGTGAGAAGCCATATAAATGTTCCTTGTGTCAATACAGCACAGCACGGAAAGGAGAATTGCGAATTCACGAACGATTACATACCGGCGAGAAACCATACAAATGTCCTTCGTGTCCATACAGCACTGCACGGAAAGCACTAATATTAAAACACGAGCGAACTCACACAGGTGAGAAGCCATTCAAATGTTCAGTGTGTCAATATAGCACTGTACAGAAAGGAAACTTGACAGTTCACGAAAGAATTCATACTGGCGAGAAACCATACAAATGTTCCTCATGTTTGTTCCAAACTGCACGAAAGAGAGACTTGGTGGTTCATGAAGAAATGCACTTTGTCGAGAAACTTCCCGAATGAACTTTGTTTCCATATCTCTTTACGATACCACAGTCAGACTAGTCACACAATAGCTCATACTGGCGAGTTACCAGAGTAACAAAACATAGCGTGAAATTTATTAGATCCTGTCATAATTAGTGATATGTGCAATAAGCGTGTACGAAAGTGGAGTAATAAAAACAAAATAGATTTATCTGATCTTTTTGCAACGTACGTTATTTTGAAACTGGGATCATTTTGCAAAAAGTAGTGGAAAGTTTGGTAAGATATGTAACAGGTGGGAAAAATTGCTGACGGCTGGCGACTAAAAAGCAACCATATGACTCCACAGGAACCTCACATTCAGACCAAAATACTGAGGAATGTCGAAGATGTAATAAGGTCTTCAGCAGAGAATAAGGCATGGTGGTCTGATCATAGAATGCTGGAAGGCACAGTCAGATCAAACTTCAAACCTTTCCATCCACAGGTACAATTTTGTGGGTGAAAGGGGAGGTAGCCGGAGTAGATACAAGGAGAACGTTGCGACTCCTGAAATTATTGACATTTCTTTATTAAGCCGTGTCGGTAAAATAATGGAGCGTGTCATATTTACACATTTGTATAACTACATTTTAACAACTTAATATATAAATACTAGACTGGATTCAGTCCCCATCCCTCAAACAGTTATTAACTCATTGAAATATATCTTGAACTAGTTAAGGCCCTGGAGGGTCATCAACACACAGGGGTTCCTATGATGATATATCTAAAGCTTTCGACAGGGTACTACATAGGGGATTGATTTTAAAGCTAGAACAATTGGGAGTGAAAGGTTTGGTGATCTGTTACTTTGGTTAAAAGATTACAGTTCCGGTGGAGAACAATGTCTTTGAAAGTCAAACCGAGTCTAGCAGATATTAATGCGGGTGTTTCGCAGGGTTCAGTTCTTTTCACCTTTACTTGTTTTAAACGATATATCAGAACCAGTACACTCAATACTACGACTATATGCAGATGAGACAACTCTGTTGCACCGGGAAAAATCAAAGCGAATTCTTGAAAATCTGAACTGTGACCTCCTCAAATTGAGAGACTAATACAAACAGTGGATTGTTCGATTCAATACTCTGACAACAGTATGTAATTTATGTATGTTATTTCAGTAACAAAACGCGTATGGATTCGCATTTAATTTTCGAAGAAGTTCTATTGAAGTGTGTCCAATTACATTGATATTTAGGAATAATTATTGGTTCTCACCAGGTCAAACCCTCTTGCCTTTAAATCCTGTAAAGTCTGTCCGTGAATCAGGCGAGATCTACTAGAGCTCTTCTCTTTACACAGTTCGAAAGATATTGATCAGGAAAGTGACAGGCCTGTCTTTGACGCGGTCTCGGAGGGATGGGGGGTGGCTACACCCATATATTGTTTTGCTATGTTGTAAATAATATGCCAGATAGAGATCAGAACCGGGGGGGGGGGGGCAACAATAAACGGATCAGGTCATGAGAAGCTGCCATTACATTACACTATAGACAGTGTAATGTCCATGATTACACATGTTGACATCTTTATTAATTTATTGTCGTACCGGGGAACATTTCAACAGCTGCCGATAACTTAAAGAGACACTTGTTTTCTATATGAACACGTTTTTATTAACTGTTACAGTATGGGAAACGAAATTGAGCATATGCCATCAGTATTAAGAAACTGTATTTAAAATGCTATTACAATTCTCAAATCCGGTTGCCGCCATCCAAATTGTGTTGTCTCATACTATTTATATATCATTGTATAGGTCTTACATGTATGCTGAGGCGTGTGTATAAAAACGAGTATCGGATCCTGCATTCTGTAGGTAGCCGTCTTCTGCGTTGTTTATTCCAATACGTGGTTGGTCTTGAATAAAATTACCGTAAACTACATAAATGCAAGCTTTCTACTATGGGACTAATATTGGAGAATCATATAAGTTACCGTTAAATATATAAGAATAGGTTTTATTGTTGAAAAAATCATGCTGGTAAAAACACCGTATCAACATAATATTAACGTTGTCGAATTAATCATATATATCCATTTTCGTTGGCCAAGGTGTGGGCTACAGTAAAATAATACCGGGAAGTATTTAACTAGAATAAGTTTGCAGACTGATACGTTCAACTGCCAAAGTATTGCAGAGTGTATCTACCATGTATATCGTCTTTCTTCTATTTATTTAAATCTGCAAAACATGTAATAATAATGTAATTCTTTATAATAATAGTCTCATAACATGGTCTGGGTTGTGAAACAGAAGACAGATGATTTCGCCCCGCCCTCTGATATACTCTTATTCCTATCGGGAACCACCTCGCGTACAGTCACGAGTCTCATCGTGAAAAAGTTGTTCTGATGCTGGACAAACTGAAAACCATTAAAGAGTGTTAAATGTATTTTCAGAGGTAAAGCCCGAAATTAAATGAATCTTTTATCCTGTGATCTGTTTCTTTTCCTGTAGTTAAAAAATTGTAAATTAAATCGGTGTTCGTTATTCGTGAATATAATACCCGCGTAGTGGACCATTTCCGTGCTAGTATAGTTAAATTATGCAATAAGGCGTATCGAATATTATTTGTGGTGCGATGAATGAACTATAACTGGGAGCCACACGAATCATCTCGGGTCTGACAAAATATGCTATTAGACATAGCTTGTATATAGAAACTGAATTCGAACCACTGATTAACAGGAGACGCTATCCCAAACTCCAATCAATGCGTATAATCTATTTACAGCAAACTCCGGATTACTTAAGAGATATAATCCCAGAAACTATTGCCTGAAATACTCATTACAATTTACGAAACCAGAATAACTAGACGTCCGTAATCTCGATTACACAAATATAAAATAAATCGTTCGTGCCAGCAGTGATTGAAGAATGAAATAACCTTAATCCGTACACTGCATTGTTGATGTCTGAGATAACAGAAACCTATTGTTCCAATATATTACAATTTAGGCGACAGAAAATTGACAATATTACATGGCTTCAAAATGATTGCAGCGAGTGGAATGCCCATCGTACAGATGTAGCTTGGTGGCTGGACCGTTCTGCATATTCGATATGCAAATTGGAAATTTAAACCAATTATTATTTCACTGTAGACGATATGACGATATAAAAGAGGCTTTTTAATGCGCATTCGTGATTCTGGAACATGAAAAAAATAACTGCGGAAATGATCGGCCGGTGATTCTCGGCAATGAATCCACAAAGTTCTGTATGGTAAGTTACGGTTCTGTATGGTAATGTATGGTAAATCCGAGGTAAAATATTGTATGGTAAAGTTTACCGTGGTTTACCATACAACGAACCGTGGTGAACCACGGTATTCCAGGCTGAACCATGAACATCCATGGTAATGTATGGTAAATCCGAGGTAAAAGATTGTATGGTAAAGTTTACCGTGGTTTACCATACAACGAACCGTGGTGAACCACGGTATTCCAGGCTGAACCATGAACATCCGTGGTAATTTATGGTGAATCCATGGTAAAAGATTGTATGGTAAAGTTTACCTTGCTTTACCATACAACGAACCGTGTTGAACCTCAGTATTCCAGGCTGAACCATGAACATCCATGGTAATTTATGGTGAATCCGTGGTAAAAGATTGTATGGTAAAGTTTACCGTGGTTTACCATACAACGAACCGTGGTGAGCCATGGTATTCCAGGCTGAACCATGAAAATCCATGATAATGTATCGTGAATCCATATGGTAATAAATATGGTAATAAAATGTATGGTCAATTTTACCATGCTTTACCATACAACGAACCGTGGTCAACTATGATGTTCAATGGTAGACTGTGAAACTTCATTGTTCAAATCCGTGGTAACAAATCATAATAGTAAATCAAACATCAGACGAACCGTGGTAATTCAGGTTCACAATACACAGCAATTTAGTGTCACATGTATGTACCATACACTTTTCTGAGACAATTTGTGTTTCTATGAAATGTTCCCTAAAAGTTGATCTTTGTAGAAAACAAGAGTTTCTTACAATAATAAAGTTTTATTTCATAATTATTACTTTCGAAATATCACACAAAATTGCCAAACTATAGGTTTACATACATATTCCATTACAAATAATGGCTCACATATCCATATATCCACACAGTAAAACCACTGATAAAACGTAGGTTTTTTTCCTACCATACATTGACTGTAAAAACGTCCTGTTGAGTTCACACCTTAATCACACTAGCTCGCGCTAGCAGACAAGGACACCGTTCGATAAGCCATGAAGATACTTCATATGTACCGGTACATCCGACTCAATCGTGGATAAAACAACATGGTGCCACTGCCATCAAATTTGCTTGCTGTTTCAAATGGGCGCATCAACAATGCGAGGCACGTCGTGAGCATGCATACGACGTTCGTAAGTCTTTGTTATATTCTCCGTTTCAGAACCACATATAGGCACTTTAATAAAATACACCATTTACACCTCTGCTTGGAGACTGTCATTGTAAAGATCATAACTTGCCTTTTCTTACGGCTGAAAAAGGACTTTTTGTTTGGTTAGTAATCATGCATTCAGATGAATGCTATATATGCCGATCGTATACAGCTCATAATGTGATGAATTATATAGTTTCAATCAAAAATAAAACAGCAATCTATTAAATAACCGATATATTCATACATGGGTCATTCTCACGGAAAGGCGCAATTCGTGTCACTCGACCCAAATTTTCTTCTAACCAGTCTTATGTCTGAAAAAAATTCAGATTGTTCGTAGTATTCATTTAGTAGAGTACGAATAACTTATTGCAAGCACTGTCCCGATTGATTTTTTCGGGTAAATTTTCACCAGAACCCTCAATTTACGGTAAAATAGACCTGTAACTGGCTGTAGTGACCTACTTGATACCACGATAAAGTTGCCAGAAATTCTTTTGTTCTACATTATTCTACCTTTCTGGCAACCAGCTGCATCTGTTCTTTCAATATTTGAATATATTGTTTACAGGGGCAGATTATCTTGTGAAAATGGCATGGGCAAAGGTCTGTAACTGGTTTTCGGGTCATTGGTGTTACTGTAACTGAAATCGGAGCCAAAAAGCGAACGCTTAAATTAGAAACAAAGTTTTGCCGCCAGGCGGCTTCTTTTCCAAGCGCGGGTAAACTTGAGATTCCATAAGAAGTGTTTTATGAAACTCTTTTCAGTATTTCAGTCATTTCTAGCTCCAAATTTTCAGCGTATGTTTATTACCGGTCACTGGTGTTACGTGTCAGGATCAACATGTAGTGGCTCCCGAGTAAAAATATTAACTGGTAATAAAGAAATGTGTGTATAAATTACAAAATCATTGTTCTTGGACCGTCACGACAATATACGAGGGAGCAACAATTAATTCCTTCCAAAATGTCAGTGGTGTTACCTGTCAGTGGTGTTACTATTTGTAGGGTAACACCATTGACAAAAATGATGATTTTGCTCCAAATTTCAGTACAACTTGAATTTACCTTTCTTCCAAATAATACTAAGTTAAGGAGTCTTGTCATATACGTATTTTGCCCCTAGATCGCTTTCACTCACGGCTGTATTTTTGCCTCTATGAACAAATTGGTCACTGTTGTTACACGAGGTCAGTGGTGTTACTTGAGGTCACTGGTGTTACCGGGTTGTCATTGGTGTTACATTTCAGCTAGATAACTATTTGAAGAAGAAGAAGCAGTTTTATCAGAAGGCTTTTCATATACCTGTTTTGCCCCTAAATATTCTTCACTTGCAACTGCATTTTTGCGTCTATGAACAAATTAATCAGTGGTACGTGTTGCACGAGGTCAGTGGTGTTACCGGATTGTCAGTGGTGTTACGGATGCAAGAATGGTCTAGAAATTCAGAAACACTTGTTTAAATTGTCCCATATTTTGAAAAAGAAACAAACTCGATTAGTTTAAAGTCCGCATCAAGAATAAATAGGTTTTATTATACAGAATCTACATGAATGGTTGATACATGCGGTCCAATTGGCTGATTTTGGTGAGCCAAGTGGCATACTTAGGATATTGAAAACAAACTTGTTTTCTTAACTTCAATATTTTTTCATCATTAGTCATAGTTACATGCAATCTATTGCCTAGCATGTGTGTATCTTTCTATTTCTGTTCTCTTAGTGCCCAATATACTGATCATTCGTGTGTAACACCACTGACATGATTGAAGACAACTCCACCGTTAAGTGTTCCGAAAAGTTTATTGTTCGGAATGTCTGCATTTATTGTACGCGTTATAAAGAGTTTTGTCAATGGAGACTCTGTTGAAATCAGATTTTGTAGTCATTGGTGATGTTGATTTTGAGATATTTCCCCAAGTGAAAATGTGCCTTTCCGTGAGAATGACCCACATATGACAATACTCGCTCTGATAAATCACCGCCAGGCCGTAAATTATAAAGAAGAGTTGTCTTTCTTATTTGGCCGATAGATGGCGCGCTCATCGTGACGGAAACGAGGCTAAAATGTCGAGCAGTTGTGTACTGTTGTTTCATGGTTTGTGTGAGAAAATTCGCGTTGTTTTGACTCTTCACTGTAACCCAGCTGGCCTACTGTGTGGTCAAGCAAAGTTGATCGTTTGATCGACTAAACTGAGTAGCTCAACAATGAATATGATGTTGTGTTCATGGTGTTACTCGTCGAGCGGACCGGGGTGGCGGATTATGGAAATGCCGCAACAACAACAATGATATGAACAACGATACCTGGGGCATTGACACTGTGTGTCATTGTCAAGTCAACTGGCCAATGAAGAATGGCAAAGTCCAGAAAGTTGCAGCCCGAGTTTTGAGATTTAGCAGTGAGTATTTATTTTGTCTGTCTATGTAATTGTTTTATGATACAAAAACTTGCTGAGTCAACATTTTTTTATTGTGCACAAAGCCAGCATTGGCAAAGGTTGTGTTTATAAATGAAACTTGATTGCGAAACACGTATCTTAAACACCAAAAATGTGCAAACATAGAGATTATAATATGGTTCTATGATATCGACAACTTCTAAAAAATGCAAATTATATGTTAGTAAAAACATTTTGTATCTCTTGATTGTTTGACTAATTGTTTGACTGAAACTTGCAGAATAATAATTATCAAGTTTTGAAAATAATGATATAGTGGTTGCACCATTTTATAAGGAGAAAACCAGCATGCATAACATTGGTAAAAAGACATGAACAGAGAGAATTGATGTCACAAATATTTGGGGTTTTTTATTAGATAACAGGCCAGGTACTTCACTACATGAATAATAGAACCATTTCCAAAACCTTCAGTGACATACTGTACATGTTAATAATTGTAATATTGTGAAACGTTAATTTCTACATGTACAGTACTGAAACAGTAATTTGAATCAAAATATGTATTTTGTATTATTGTAAATTGTATATACAAATAGTCCTTTTCACGAACAGGTGACATCGCAATCACAGTCAGAGGTAGCAGAATTGCGGAAAGAAGTAGCTGATCTACAGCGGGCAGTCGCAGACCTCCAGGAAACAAAAAAGGCCCTCAGGGCAACGAATGAATCCTTAGTGGCTACAGTTTCTTCCCTTGCCGGTTAGTTGAATTTGGAGGAATTAATCGAAAGTCTTACCAAGTAATTCTCCTTAAGTAAAATTTGTATCGTAGTTAGCCCCATGGGGCTGCTGGGTGTCGTTAAAAGGAATAGGGCCTCAGTCCCAGTATGCTTGTCGTAAGACCCGACTAAATTGGGGAATAGCAAGCTCTCTATAGTAACAAATTTCATAAATAGTAAGCTCGTTATATTTAGCAAAATTAAGAAATTATCAATATTGTGAAAGGGGTTGTCGTCGCGGTGTTGCTGAAATATAACTGGTGCGACGTTGATTTGAACTCACTCGTATCGTAGTTAGTAAACAGGCGGGCTCTATAAATTATGTGAACCATAGCAACCAGGGTATAGAATCCAGCATATTTACCTCATTATGCCTTGGTTTGAACTCTTAATTGATTTTAAGTTTGGAATGTACCCATATGGCATATAAATTATAAAACCATGAATATTTCTCTTTTCAGGTCTTCCATCCTTGGTGGAAAAGTTATCCGATCTACTTCAGCCCCAACAACGAACCAGTCTGCCAACCCAGCATCTCGCTACTGTAAGCCCCAGTGAGTCAACGATCCACCACCAAGACGACCACTGTGTCACAGTGAGACCATCCTCCCCGACAACATCTGACACCAGCCCAGTCGTTGTCGATGTTTCCAGAGATGGAATGGAATGGGTGACCACGGAAGACACATCGGGGGCAGGTGAAGAATCTTTGGTAAGCTGTTTTCACATTTTGGAAATGTAAGCTTCATAACATTGATAAGCATGAATATTGTCTGTTATTTGTTACTTAACCATTGAATGAGATGCGATAATGTTTTCTTATGCATACAACATAAAATCTGCAACTTATTTTCCTAAAAAATCTCATTCATGGGACTAACGTAATGTATTACATCATATCTTGTCTTTTCAGTTTTTTTTTTGTATTTTCACTTCTCTTTTCACACAACACTGATAAGCATGACCATTCTCGGCTATTTGTTACTTGCAAATTGAATCACATATGATATTGTTTTCCCTGTGCATATCAAATACATACAGATTATTTTCATAGAATTGAATTGAAATAAAAGGCATTGATGGGACTAATCCATTGCATCAAATTTTGCCATTTCAGTTTTCCATATCTTCTGGAATTTTAAGACTCGAGGAAGATGATGAACACCCTCCTTCAAGCTCTGTATCGTGACGAGTTTCTATCCATGCATTCTGTTGGCGGGGGGAAGCGAACCGGGGGCCTCCAAGCAAAGCCAGGCATGGATCCCAGTCATGTCCGGGAGATTGCAAGTAAGTATAACAGACACTTTTTTGTGAAAATTAATTGGTGGCAATAAAAAAATCAACCTGAATAAAGCCTATATGCACATCAGCTTCTCTCAGTTGATGTCAGTTCCTTGTAGGGGCCATTTCCATAGACTGGTAATATGCATAGGGTCCATTATAACTACACTTGAACTCATGGCAACCTGGAAAGAGTTACACCATCGCACCCCGTCGCACAATTTTTCCTCAGAATCATTATGCGTTTATTACTCTGCTCCCATCTTTGTAGACCTGGTTATGTCCCCATCAATTATATTGAACCATCTCTATTGTTGACTATTCAGTCAATGTTACCACTTTAATAATAAGCTGTATTATTTTACTTGACAAATATCATAGACTTGAGTTACCTCCCTTTGAAAGATGTAGACCTGGTTGATGTGGCCATCTTAAAATGATAAGGAACATTCTCTTGTGTTGATTATTCAGTCAGTGGTACCACTTTATTTATACGCTGTATTATGTTACTTGACACGCATCATAGAATTGAGTTACCTCCCTTTAAAAGATGTAATTCTATGTTGGTCAGTTTACAGCTTGGGGTATAATATCTGCAGTTTATCTATAGTATATATTTCTTTCTTTTTCAGATTCAGTGCAGCAATAATTCCACCAGAAGACATTGTCGGAGATAAAGTTCTTCATGCGAGAGAAACTTAACAAC
>JAVTVY010010099.1:0-48206 GCA_036873755.1 Hanleya hanleyi
TAATGATTCTAAGGGTCTGAATATACCGTGTGATTCTAGGTGGACCTACGGCTCATCTAGAAGTTGTGGTGTGGGCATTTTAATTCGCTACACTCTAGATTACAACATTAGAAATGTTCAAAGATGCCCGAACGGTCGTTTTATTGTAATGAATATTGATATTAATAATACCTCGCTTAAACTGGTTTGTGTATATGCGCCAAATGGAGCCACAGAAAGGAAATTATTTATTAAAGATCTGGATAGATTAATAACTGGTAGTGAAATAATTGTACTTGGGGGCGATTTTAATTTTGTTGAAAACAATAATCTCGACAAATATGGGGGAAATGATAACGCTAGAAACGATGGCAAGGAAGAAATTGATGTTCTGAAATCTGATTTCCAGGTTTGTGATATTTATAGAAAATTGTACCCACAGAAAAAGATCTACACTTGGTCTCGGAGTCGCTACCAGATTGGATCGTTTTTATGTGTCAAATATTATGAGAAATTCTGTTTCACAGTCTGACGTAATACATGTTTCCTTCAGTGATCATTCTTGTGCTACTTATGATGTAAATTTTGATGATGTAATTTCGTGGGGCCCAAGCTACTGGAAATTGAATGTCTCGCTCTTGGGAGACGACGAGTTACTTGTTAAAATTCAAGATGTGTATGAAAATGTTTTTGTAGATAATGCATGTGGTGACATTATTACACAATGGGATAACTTCAAAAGTAACTGCAAGAAGCAAATACGTGATTATGCTATCCGAAAGGCAGCTTTTAAAAAGCGCCACCTAATTAATTTGACTGAGGAATTGAACATATTAAAATCTGACCCAATTATTAACAAAGACGCTATAGAGACAATTAAGTCAGCCATGAATGCTTGTCATGAAGAGTCTAGAATGGGTTCAATTATAAGAGCTAGATCTGTTCAGTTTGAACAAGGTGAAAAGCCTACAAGGTATTTTATTAGGAAAGAATCCACCAGGGCGAAGCGCAAACTAATTAAAAAAATGTCATGTCAGAAAAACCCATCTATGTTTCATGATTCACAGAAATCTATTTCTGAATGTATACGATCTTTTTATGAACAATTGTACACTGAGCAACAGACGGATGTCGAATGTCAAAATGATTTTTTGTCAAGTCTGCCACAATTGAATGAACAGAGTAAAAACTTATGTGAAGGTTCACTAACTGAAAGAGAATTATATTTAGCGTTAAGTAACATGTCAAAATACAAGTCACCAGGTTGCGATGGGTTACCGGCTGAATTTTATTTGCAGTATTGGTCTTTGTTAGGTAAAAAATTTACCGAAGTTGTCAATTATTGTTATGAAAAGGGCGTTTTGAGTCCAAGTCAGCGTTCTGGGCTAATAACCTTATTATGTAAAGATGCTAATAACCCGGAGTCCATAAAGAACTACAGACCTGTGAGTTTGCTGAACTGTGATTACAAAATTGTATCTAAAGCTCTTTGTAATCGTTTGAAGGAAGTAATTGAATTTATTGTTCACCAAAATCAAACCTGCGGAGTACCCGGTAGAACTATTTTCGATAATATACATCTTCTGCGGAATACATATGACTATGTTGAGCAAAAGGATTTTGGAGCATGTTTTCTGAATTTGGACCAGGAGAAGGCCTTTGACCGAGTAGAGTGGTCTTTTCTTTTTAGATGTTTAGAACAATATGGTTTTGGACATGATTTTTGCCGTTGGGTTAAATTATTATATACTGATATAACAAGTTCTGTTATTGTTAACGGTCATGTGACTGAAGCGTTTGGTTTATCAAGGGGTGTTAGACAGGGTTGTGCCTTGTCCTCTATGTTGTATGTATGCTCACTGGAGCCATTTTTAGCGGCAGTAAGAGCCAGCGTTGAAATCAAAGGTATACGTATACCAGGTACACGTAAAGAAGCCAAGGTGTCTGCCTTTGCAGACGATACAACAATTATACTGTCTGAGAGAGATTCGATTCCCCCTGTCGTTGACCTGTCAAAAAAGTATGGAAGGGCATCGGGAGCAGTGTTGAATTTGGGAAAGAGTACTGCATTACCGATAGGGAATTGGAACGAAAATTCGATTCCTAATTCCGGATTCAATGTGGTTAAAAATGCTAAGATTTGTGGTGTGTACTTTGGCAAAGATCAGGGGGAATTGAACTCCTCTCATGTTTTAAACAAAGTGAGAAAAGAGTGTCCAATTGGACGGGAAGATATTTGACACTGAGGGGTAAATCTGTTTTAATTAACACGGTTGCACTTGCAATGCTCTGGTTCACGGCACAGTGTGTAATCTTACCGAAAAAATGTGTTAAACAATGTACCCAAGATGTTTTTAAGTTCTTGTGGGATGGAAAACCCGAAGGTGTAACTAGGAATGTTTTATATAACAAGTTTTCATGTGGTGGTTTAAATATTCAGAACATTGACTGTAAACTCAAAACATTTGCAGTGAAACATGTTTTAAAGTTAATTTATGGATCAGTCGTTGACTGAAAATATTTCGCGATATATTGGATAGGATTATCCTTGAAGAATGTACGTCCAGAATATGCTAGACCAAATGTTCCGCATTCTGAGACCATGCCTGTGTTTTATAAATTTGTACTTGGCGCGTAGAAGAAATTTTATAGCGGCAGACCTTGCCTCAAACAATGTACAGATGTAAATATATATATAGCATCTTTGTAAATAGAACGGTGGAAGTGCCAAGAGTTATGCGAGCAGCGCCACAGTTGCTGTGGACAAATATATGGGATAATGTATTTCACATGTTTATGAATCACAACCTTGTTAATTTTAATTTTAAGTTAGTCCATGATATTTTACCGGTAAAAGAGCGTTTACTGCGTCGTAATGTGGCAACTGACGATAAATGTGTATTTTGCCCTGCCTCTGAAACTCAGAAACATCTTTTCATAGAATGTACCGTTATTAAACAGGCTTTTGAAGAATTTAAATTGATATTTACACGGTACGATGGGTTTTTCCCGGTTATGAGCGACAGTCATCTGTTTCACAAATTATTCACAGTACGTATGTCAAATGAGGTCAAAGTATTGTACATGTATCTAATCAATGTCTTGTTATTTAGTACATGGTGTGCACGAAAGATAGAACAGTTCAGTCTATTACTGTGGTCGCAAAGCAAACTATTAAAAGTAGAGCACATGTGGACTTTATTAGGTTGGAAAGAGAAACCTTTCGCAGGATATGGTGCAGAAATAATGCAATTTGTAAGATACAACGGTCAAGACTTATCTTTTTGTTGTAGTCCATAGAGACTGATTGCAAACTTTGAAAGAACGAATTAAGACAGTCCAATTTTGTCTGTGATATTTATTATATTTTAAAGGACTGCACTGTGTAATGGTTCAAAAGTATGTATTATCCATGTAATTGTATATATCTGTGAATAAATTCTTTATCTTTCAAAAGAAGAAAAAAAAAAAAAACATGTGTGACGTCGACAAGTTATTTCAATCTTTCTCATTTTTGTAAAAAAAAATTACATTCAGTATATCTGAAATAAGAGTTTAGGCTATCATTATGAACCAATTAAAAGTAAAATAAATATTGTTTACCAATGCCACGATACCGTGTGGACATTACGGGCCAGTCAAACGTTGAAATCGAACGATCAGTCGCTACTTGTTACAACGGCAATATATTCGCCTAAATTGTGTATTTATTCTCCAATATGTGCATGTAAAATCGACTGCAACGTAGTGAAATAATAACGCCTTAGTACCAAACATATGTGAAGCTATCATGGTTCACCGTAACATTCAGTCCGTTGATTGACAGGTGTCGCCGACGACAAGTTGTACATTGCATTGTGATTGACAGATGGAGAGAAGAAATGTACATTCTTATGAGTCGGCTGGCTGTGGGCAAAAACCCCGCCTTACAATACCATCTCCTTTGTTTGTGTATACTATCCGAATAATGCTACTGAGCGAAAATCATTTATTAAAGATCTTGACAATATTTTGGCTGGCAGTGAACCTATAGTGCTTGGCGGGGACTTTAACTTTGTTGAGAACCTCGATCTAGACAAAACTGGGGGGAATTGTCAGAAGAGCTCAGATGGGAAGGCTGAAATTACAACTATAAAATACACACATGAATTATGTGATATATTTCGTGTTCAGCATCATGTCAGGAAAGTTTATACTTGGTCCCATGGAAACATTGCTTGTAGACTTGATCGTTTCTACATTAGTAAGATTTTGGAAAGTGGGGTGGAAGCGTCTGATGTCATCCATGTCTCATTTTCCGACCATTCTTGTAATTACATAGATATAACATTTGACGACGTTGTTACAATGGGACCAGGATATTGGAAATGTAATGTGTCCAATTTATCTGATCCTGATGTTAGAAGTAATGTTGAGGATGTGTACAAAGCTATTTTTGATAATGATGTAATGCAGTTGTCCGATAAATGGGACTGTTTCAAGTTAAAGGTCAAACAAGTAATTAGAAGTATATCGTGCGAAAAAGCAAAGTTGAAGAGGCAAAAGTTACATGACTTACAGTTAGAATTACAGGTAGTGCAATCAAATCCTGTCATCAATAAAGAAAAAATCAATGCTTTGAAATCGTCCATTAATGCTATTCAGAAAGAGAATTTCTGGGGCGCAAAGATCAGATCAAAAGCTGTAAATTTAGAACAATCTGAGAAGCCGACTAGGTATTTCTTGCGGAAAGAGAAATATCGGGGTAAAAAGAAACTCATAAAATGTTTGTCTTGTCGGCATAATGCTACCAATGTTCATAATGATCAAGGTTCGATATCTGAATGTATTAAATGTTTTTATGAAGAATTATATACGGCGGAAGAAACTGACAAAGATATGCAGCAAGAATTTTTAGAGAAGTTACCTTCACTAACTGAAGAGCTTAGTGAGTGTTGTGAAGGGGAATTAACCGTTGACGAATGCTATGAGGCTCTGAAAGGCATGCAGCATTATAAGTCCCCAGGTGAGGATGGATTACCTGCGGAATTTTATCTTCAGTTTTGGTACCTTATTGGAGAAACCTTTGTAAATGTTGTTAATAATTGTTTTAATGAATCAGTTTTGTGTCCCTCTCAATGTAGTGGACTTATTACCTTATTATGTAAAGATCCTGCGAATGCTGAGTATATTAAGAATTGGAGGCCTATAAGTTTACTAAACGTCGATTACAAAATTGTTTCTAAGTCCTTATGTAATAGACTTAAAAAAGTAGTTGATCAAATTGTATTACAAGACCAAACATGTGGCATTCCAGGTCGTAACATTTTTGATAATTTGCATTTATTGCGCAATACGTACGATTATGTATCTCAGAATGATTTGAATGCCTATTTTATCAATTTGGATCAAGAGAAGGCCTTTGATCGTGTTGATTGGGAATTTATGTTTGAATGTTTGAAAAAATATGGATTTGGCCCAGAATTTTGTAAGTGGGTCAGTATGTTATATTGTGGAATATCTAGTAAAGTTATTGTAAATGGTTATTTAACTGAATCATTCGAGTTATCCAGAGGGGTAAGACAAGGCTGTGCGATCTCGCCATTATTGTATGTGATGACTCTGGAGCCATTTGTTGCTGCAGTTAGAGCTTGTAAAGGTATTAAAGGCATAAAACTGCCAGGATGCTCTAAGGAAGCAAAAATTTCTGCCTTTGCTGATGACACCACTGTCATTGCATCTGACGAGGAGTCGATTAATGGGTTAGTTAAATTATCTAAGCGATATGAGAAAGTATCTGGTGCTAAATTGAGCTTTGTAAAAAGTACTGTATTGCCTATTGGGAAAAGTGAGAAAAGTGATCTCCCCTTGATAGATCTAACTGTAGTGGAGTCCGCAAAAATATGTGGGGTTTATTTTGGAAAGAATTGTGATGAACTAAATACTCAGCATAGGCTCACCAAACTTCAAAAAGTTCTAAATTTTTCCATGTATAGAGATTTTACGCTGCGTGGAAGAGCGGTTTTTGTCAACTGTGTAGCTTTGGCGGGTATTTGCTTCATGTTGCAGTCGACGACTGTATCAAATAAGTTTATTAATAAATGTACCCAGTTAACGTTCAAGTTTATTTGGAATTGTAAACCAGAAAGTATTCGTCGGAATGTTATTTATAATAATTACATGGAAGGAGGTTTAAACCTACAGTGTGTAATGGCAAAACTAAAAACGTTTGCTGTGATGCACGTGTTGAAGCTTATTTCTGGGACGAATGCAGATTGGACGAAATTTGCCGTGTATTGGCTGGGATTTTCACTGCGAAAAGAATGTCCAGAACTTGCATCCAATAATTCTCCCCACTCAGAAAAAATGTCACCTTTTTATAAGTTTGTTATATCTGCATGGAAGGAATATATTGTTTTGTTGCAATCTGGCCATATGTTTCGTTCCAGCAAATCTGTATATGGTTTGTTTTTGCAATCAATTGTTGTTAAACCTCGAATAGTTAATAGGTTACCTCAGTTGCCCTGGAAAGCTATTTGGGGAAATGTTTTTCTTACTTTTGAAGACCACAATTTGGTTAACTTTTCTTTTAAACTTGTTCATGACATTCTTCCCGTTAGGGAAACACTTTATAACAGGAATATTATTAATACCACTGTGTGCGTGTTTTGCAACATGACAGAAACTCGCGAGCACCTGTTTGTCAATTGTCGTATGACACAGAGTGTTCTTACAATGTTTAAGTCAATCCTTCACTCATACTGTAACTTTTTTCCTGATTTTTCTGAACATCATCTGTAGTACAAACTTTTCAAGGTCAATTTACCAAAAGAACAGCATGATGTTCTTATTTATCTTATTAACTTCATTCTGTTTTCTGTTTGGTGTTCTCGGAATGAGAACATTTTCAATAACAGGCCTGTCTCTAAGACTGGTATTGTACAAATTATTAATGCCCGGTTAAGGCAAAGAATATATGTAGATCACTTTCGAATGGGTGAGCGGACCTTTAAGAAATGCTGGTGCGTGAATAATGTCTTTGCTAACATTTCAAACAGTAAATTGCATTACCTCTTGTGAATAATTGACAGTCAAATCCATATCTGTGATACTTCTTTTAACCCGGATTGTGACTGATTGTATTGTATATACCTATGTGAATAAATTATTTTCATTTCAAGAGAAAAAAAAAATTGGGGAATTGAAATTTTAACTGTCTATTATTTACAAATCCATATCTGTGATACTCCTTTTAACCCGGATTGTGACTGATTGTATTTTATATATCTGTTTGTGAATAAATTATTTTCAATTCAAGAGAAATAAAATTCAAATTTTAAATAACTGCACGCTATGTTTTTGCCAATCAGTCGGCTACAAGCATTCTGTGTTTCATTCATTTAGATGTTTTGTGCAATGTTTAAGTAAAACTGGACTTCTAAGTTAAATACTGAGCATTCACCTGTAAACACAGGTCATGGAAATACATTATTTATGCGATCCACGTTAGCTCAATCCGCCTTAAATTCAAGATAGAACGTAATCTTTGACATTTCTCTAATTGCTAGATAAAGAAAACTGCATGACACAAAGGTATAGCAAATCTGACTGCAGCTAGAAAAACTGACACATGTGCTTTAAAATAGAAACTTGTAAATTAACCTGGCATGGAAATAGGCTGAACTCGCTGCCACATTCCTTTCTCAAATACAGCTATTTGTTTTGAACTTTGCAAGACACCCGTTCTCTACAAGAACTCCTGTGTCCATACTCAAAGCGCTAGGAGGACAAATACAGTCCTCTACTCGTGATACTGAACTCCTTTATACAAAACCTTTATCCTGTAAAGACGCCAGATCCACAAAAGTGTTGGCACATTTTGATTGTTTGGAATCGGTATTTTCCTTTCATATGGCATCAGATCTCTGATAATTTTGTTACTTGTTATGTATTAGCATATAATTACAAAAAATTCAGAAAACTACCGATGCATAAATCCACTTGGCATGACAATATTCACCTTGTGGGACACTAACTGTGAAAGTCTTGATAGGAGTTGATCATGGAAATTCAAATTCCCTCCATTGACAGCTGATTGGTGCTACCGAATGTCATTCAATTTGTAAACAGGGAGCCTTCTCACCCCTCATTGACCATGCCTCCGTCCAGCATGCTTTTCCCAAAGTGACCCAAATCAACACCAGGAAGTACAGTTTGAAGCCTCATCTGCAAGTTGAAATATCAGATGTCTCAGAAATACTGAAAAATCACAGCTCATCAATCCATAAAGATCTGCTCTCAAATTTCTAAACAGTGTAGGTCGAGGGCTCAGACCCGGAAGTGATTAACTCCGGTCTGATGGTATATGCTCAACTTTCTCAGCAGCCGTCGCCATTGACAGTTTTCCAAATCCAAAGTCTCTCATAAACGCCTAAGCAAGACGGAGAACAATGGAATCAAGATGCTACAATTTTGTGTCGGGTGTTGACTCCGTGGCGCAACGGTAGCGCGTCTGACTCCAGATCAGAAGGTTGCGTGTTCGAATCACGTCGGGGTCACAGAATTTTTTTGGGGAGTTTTCCTTATAAAATATCCTTTCAAAATTGAGGAATTTTGTCCAAAATGGAAAATTGCTATGCCGCCTATAATAATGTTCTATAACTAACGTGTGATATCCCAATTTGTAACTTTGTTAGTACAGTTCATATTTCTGTGATTATTATCTTTTAACACCGAACTGTATATCATGAAGATGGTTCTATATTTGTGATCAATTTCAGTGAATAAATTATTAACTTTTCAAGAGAAAAAAAAAAATTGAGGAATTGAAATTTTAACTGTCTATTATTTACAAATCCATATCTGTGATACTTCTTTTAACCCGGATTGTGACTGATTGTATTGTATATATCTATTTGTGAATAAATTATTTTCAATTCAAGGGAAAAAATAATTGAAATTTTAAATAACTGCACGCCATGTTTTTGTAAATCAATCGGCTACAAGCATTCTGTGTTTCATTCATTTAGACGTTCTGTGCAATGTTTAATTAAAACTGGACTTCTAAGTTAAATACTGAGCATTCACCTGTAAACACAGGTCATGGAAATACATTATTTATGCGATCCACGTTAGCTCAATCCGCCTAAAATTCAAGATAGAACGTCATCTTTGACATTTCTCTAATTGCTAGATAAAGAAAACTGCATGACACAAAGGTAACAAATCTGACTGCAGCTAGAAAAAACTGAGGCATGTGCTTTAAAGTAGAAACTTGTAAATTAACCTGGCATGGAAATAGACTGAACTCGCTGCCACATTCCTTTCTCAAATACAGCTATTTGTTTTGAACTTTGCAAGACATCCGTTCTCTACAAGAATTCCTGTGTCCATACTCAAAGCGCCAGGAGGATAAATACAGTCCTCTACTCGTGGTACTGAACTCCTTTTCACAAAACCTTTATCCTGTAAAGACGCCAGATCGACAAAAGTATTGGCACATTTTGATTGTTTGGAATCGGTATTTTCCTTTCATATGGCATCAGATCTCTGATAATTTTGTTACTTGTTATGTATTAGCATAAAAATACAAAAAATTCAGAAAACTACCGATGCATAAATCCACTTGGCATGACAATATTCACCTTGTGGGACACTAACTGTGAAAGTCTTGATAGGAGTTGATCATGGAAATTCAAATTCCCTCCATTGACAGCTGATTGGTGCTACCGAATGTCATTCAATTTGTAAACAGGGAGCCTTCTCACCCCTCATTGACCATGCCTCCGTCCAGCATGCTTTTCCCAAAGTGACCCAAATCAACACCAGGAAGTACAGTTTGAAGCCTCATCTGCAAGTTGAAATATCAGATGTATCAGAAATGCTGAAAAATCACAGCTCATAAATCCATAAAGATCTGCTCTCAAATTTCTAAACAGTGTAGGTCGAGGGCTCCGACCCGGAAGTGATTAACTCCGGTCTGATGACATATGCTAAACTTTCTCAGCAACCGTCGCCATTGACAGTTTTCCAAATCCAAAGTCTGTCATAAACGCCTAAGCAAGACGGAGAACAATGGAATCAAGATGCTACAATTTTGTGTCGGGTGCTGACTCAGTGGCGCAACGGTAGCGCGTCTGACTCCAGATCAGAAGGTTGCGTGTTCGAATCACGTCGGGGTCACAGAATTTTTGGGGGAGTTTTCCTTATAAAATATCCTTTCAAAATTGAGGAATTTTGTCCAAAATGGAAAATTGCTATGCCGCCTATAATAATGTTCTATAACTAACGTGTGATATCCCAATTTGTAACTTTGTTAGTACAGTTCATATTTCTGTGATTATTATCTTTTAACACCGAACTGTATATCATGAAGATGGTTCTATATTTGTGATCAATTTCAGTGAATAAATTATTAACTTTTCAAGAGAAAAAAAAAATTGAGGAATTGAAATTTTAACTGTCTATTATCTACAAATCCATATCTGTGATACTTCTTTTAACCCGGATTGTGACTGATTGTATTGTATATATCTATTTGTGAATAAATTATTTTCAATTCAAGAGAAAAAATAATTGAAAATTTAAATAACTGCACGCTATGTTTTTGTTAATCAGTCGGCTACAAGCATTCTGTGTTTCATTCATTTAGACGTTCTGTGCAATGTTTAAGTAAAACTGGACTTCTAAGTTAAATACTGAGCATTCACCTGTAAACACAGGTCATGGAAATACATTATTTATGCGATCCACGTTAGCTCAATCCGCCTAAATTTCAAGATAGAACGTCATCTTTGACATTTCTCTAATTGCTAGATAAAGAAAACTGCATGACACAAAGGTAACAAATCTGACTGCAGCTAGAAAAAACTGAGGCATGTGCTTTAAAGTAGAAACTTGTAAATTAACCTGGCATGGAAATAGACTGAACTCGCTGCCACATTCCTTTCTCAAAATACAGCTATTTGTTTTGAACTTTGCAAGACATCCGTTCTCTACAAGAACTCCTGTGTCCATACTCAAAGCGCCAGGAGGATAAATACAGTCCTCTACTCGTGGTACTGAACTCCTTTATACAAATCCTTTATCCTGTAAAGACGCCAGATCCACAAAAGTGTTGGCACATTTTGATTGTTTGGAATCGGTATTTTCCTTTCATATGGCATCAGATCTCTGATAATTTTGTTACTTGTTATGTATTAGCATATAATTACAAAAAATTCAGAAAACTACCGATGCATAAATCCACTTCGCATGACAATATTCACATTGTGGGACACTAACTGTGAAAGTCTTGATAGGAGTTGATCATGGAAATTTCAAATTCCCTCCATTGACAGCTGATTGGTGCTACCGAATGTCATTCAATTTGTAAACAGGGAGCCTTCTCACCCCTCATTGACCATGTCTCCGTCCAGCATGCTTTTCCCAAAGTGACCCAAATCAACACCAGGAAGTACAGTTTGAAGCCTCATCTGCAAGTTGAAATATCAGATGTATCAGAAATGCTGAAAAATCACAGCTCATAAATCCATAAAGATCTGCTCTCAAATTTCTAAACAGTGTAGGTCGAGGGCTCAGACCCGGAAGTGATTAACTCCGGTCTGATGGTATATGCTAAACTTTCTCAGCAGCCGTCGCCATTGACAGTTTTCCAAATCCAAAGTCTCTCATAAACGCCTAAGCAAGACGGAGAACAATGGAATCGAGATGCTACAATTTTGTGTCGGGTGCTGACTCCGTGGCGCAACGGTAGCGCGTCTGACTCCAGATCAGAAGGTTGCGTGTTCGAATCACGTCGGGGTCACAGAATTTTTTTGGGGAGTTTTCCTTATAAAATATCCTTTCAAAATTGAGGAATTTTGTCCAAAATGGAAAATTGCTATGCCGCCTATAATAATGTTCTATAACTAACGTGTGATATCCCAATTTGTAACTTTGTTAGTACAGTTCATATTTCTGTGATTATTATCTTTTAACACCGAACTGTATATCATGAAGATGGTTCTATATTTGTGATCAATTTCAGTGAATAAATTATTAACTTTTCAAGAGAAAAAAAAAATTGAGGAATTGAAATTTTAACTGTCTATTATTTACAAATCCATATCTGTGATACTTCTTTTAACCCGGATTGTGACTGATTGTATTGTATATATCTATTTGTGAATAAATTATTTTCAATTCAAGAGAAAAAATAATTGAAATTTTAAATAACTGCACGCCATGTTTTTGTAAATCAGTCGGCTACAAGCATTCTGTGTTTCATTCATTTAGACGTTCTGTGCAATGTTTAAGTAAAACTGGACTTCTAAGTTAAATACTGAGCATTCACCTGTAAACACAGGTCATGGAAATACATTATTTATGCGATCCACGTTAGCTCAATCCGCCTAAAATTCAAGATAGAACGTCATCTTTGACATTTCTCTAATTGCTAGATAAAGAAAACTGCATGACACAAAGGTAACAAATCTGACTGCAGCTAGAAAAAACTGAGGCATGTGCTTTAAAGTAGAAACTTGTAAATTAACCTGGCATGGAAATAGACTGAACTCGCTGCCACATTCCTTTCTCAAAATACAGCTATTTGTTTTGAACTTTGCAAGACATCCGTTCTCTACAAGAACTCCTGTGTCCATACTCAAAGCGCCAGGAGGACAAATACAGTCCTCTACTCGTGGTACTGAACTCCTTTATACAAAACCTTTATCCTGTAAAGACGCCAGATCCACAAAAGTGTTGGCACATTTTGATTGTTTGGAATCGGTATTTTCCTTTCATATGGCATCAGATCTCTGATAATTTTGTTACTTGTTATGTATTAGCATATAATTACAAAAAATTCAGAAAACTACCGATGCATAAATCCACTTGGCATGACTATTCACCTTGTGGGACACTAACTGTGAAAGTCTTGATAGGAGTTGATCATGGAAATTTCAAATTCCCTCCATTGACAGCTGATTGGTGCTACCGAATGTCATTCAATTTGCAAACAGGGAGCCTTCTCACCCCTCATTGACCATGCCTCCGTCCAGCATGCTTTTCCCAAAGTGACCCAAATCAACACCAGGAAGTACAGTTTGAAGCCTCATCTGCAAGTTGAAATATCAGATGTATCAGAAATACTGAAAAATCACAGCTCATCAATCCATAAAGATCTGCTCTCAAATTTCTAAACAGTGTAGGTCGAGGGCTCAGACCCGGAAGTGATTAACTCCGGTCTGATGGTATATGCTAAACTTTCTCAGCAGCCGTCGCCATTGACAGTTTTTCAAATCCAAAGTCTGTCATAAACGCCTACGCAAGACGGAGAACAATGGTATCAAGATGCTACAAGTGTGTGTTGGCTGCTGACTCCGTGGCGCAACGGTAGCGCGTCTGACTCCAGATCAGAAGGTTGCGTGTTCGAATCACGTCGGGGTCACATCATTTTTGGGGGGAGTTTTCCTTATAAAATATCCTTTCAAAATTGAGGACTTGAAATTTAACTGTCTATTATTTACAAATCCATATCTGTGATACTTCTTTTAACCCGGATTGTGACTGATTGTATTGTATATACCTATGTGAATAAATTATTTTCATTTCAAGAGAAAAAAAAAATTGGGGAATTGAAATTTTAACTGTCTATTATTTACAAATCCATATCTGTGATACTTCTTTTAACCCGGATTGTGACTGATTGTATTTTATATATCTATTTGTGAATAAATTACTTTCAATTCAAGAGAAATAAAATTGAAATTTTAAATAACTGCACGCTATGTTTTTGCCAATCAGTCGGCTACAAGCATTCTGTGTTTCATTCATTTAGATGTTCTGTGCAATGTTTAAGTAAAACTGGACTTCTAAGTTAAATACTGAGCATTCACCTGTAAACACAGGTCATGGAAATACATTATTTATGCGATCCACGTTAGCTCAATCCGCCTAAAATTCAAGATAGAACGTCATCTTTGACATTTCTCTAATTGCTAGATAAAGAAAACTGCATGACACAAAGGTATAGCAAATCTGACTGCAGCTAGAAAAACTGAGCCATGTGCTTTAAAATAGAAACTTGTAAATTAACCTGGCATGGAAATAGGCTGAACTCGCTGCCACATTCCTTTCTCAAATACAGCTATTTGTTTTGAACTTTGCAAGACATCCGTTCTCTACAAGAACTCCTGTGTCCATACTCAAAGCGCTAGGAGGACAAATACAGTCCTCTACTCGTGATACTGAACTCCTTTATACAAAACCTTTATCCTGTAAAGACGCCAGATCCACAAAAGTGTTGGCACATTTTGATTGTTTGGAATCGGTATTTTCCTTTCATATGGCATCAGATCTCTGATAATTTTGTTACTTGTTATGTATTAGCATATAATTACAAAAAATTCAGAAAACTACCGATGCATAAATCCACTTGGCATGACAATATTCACCTTGTGGGACACTAACTGTGAAAGTCTTGATAGGAGTTGATCATGGAAATTTCAAATTCCCTCCATTGACAGCTGATTGGTGCTACCGAATGTCATTCAATTTGTAAACAGGGAGCCTTCTCACCCCTCATTGACCATGTCTCCGTCCAGCATGCTTTTCCCAAAGTGACCCAAATCAACACCAGGAAGTACAGTTTGAAGCCTCATCTGCAAGTTGAAATATCAGATGTATCAGAAATGCTGAAAAATCACAGCTCATAAATCCATAAAGATCTGCTCTCAAATTTCTAAACAGTGTAGGTCGAGGGCTCAGACCCGGAAGTGATTAACTCCGGTCTGATGGTATATGCCAAACTTTCTCAGCAGCCGTCGCCATTGACAGTTTTCCAAATCCAAAGTCTCTCATAAACGCCTAAGCAAGACGGAGAACAATGGAATCAAGATGCTACAATTTTGTGTCGGGTGCTGACTCCGTGGCGCAACGGTAGCGCGTCTGACTCCAGATCAGAAGGTTGCGTGTTCGAATCACGTCGGGGTCACAGATTTTTTTTGGGGAGTTTGCCTTATAAAATATCCTTTCAAAATTGAGGAATTTTGTCCAAAATGGAAAATTCCTATGCCGCCTATAATAATGTTCTATAACTAACATGTGATATCCCAATTTGTAACTTTGTTAGTACAGTTCATATTTCTGTGATTATTATCTTTTAACACCGAACTGTATACCATGAAGATGGTTCTATATTTGTGATCAATTTCAGTGAATAAATTATTAACTTTTCAAGAGAAAAAAAAAAATTGAGGAATTGAAATTTTAACTGTCTATTATTTACAAATCCATATCTGTGATACTTCTTTTAACCCGGATTGTGACTGATTGTATTGTATATATCTATTTGTGAATAAATTATTTTCAATTCAACAGAAAAAATAATTGAAATTTTAAATAACTGCACGCCATGTTTTTGTAAATCAGTCGGCTACAAGCATTCTGTGTTTCATTCAATTAGACGTTCTGTGCAATGTTTAAGTAAAACTGGACTTCTAAGTTAAACACTGAGCATTCACCTGTAAACACAGGTCATGGAAATACATTATTTATGCGATCCACGTTAGCTCAATCCTCCTAAAATTCAAGATAGAACGTCATCTTTGACATTTCTCTAATTGCTGGATAATGAAACTGCATGACACAAAGGTAGCAAATCTCACTGCAGCTAGAAAAACTGAGGCATATGCTTTAAAGTAGAAACTTGTAAATTAACCTGGCATGGAAATAGACTGACCTCGCTGCCACATTCCTTTCTCAAATACAGCTATTTGTTTTGAACTTTGCAAGACATCCGTTCTCTACAAGAACTCCTGTGTCCATACTCAAAGCGCCAAGAGGATAAATACAGTCCTCTACCCGTGGTACTGAACTCATTTTTACAAAACCTTTATTCTGTAAAGACGCCAGATCCACAAAAGTGTTGGCACATTTTGATTGTTTGGAATCGGTATTTTCCTTTCATATGGCATCAGGTCTCTGATAATTTTGTTACTTGTTATGTATTAGCATAAAAATACAAAACATTCAGAAAACTACCGATGCATAAATCCACTTGGCATGACAATATTCACCTTGAGGGACACTAACTGTGAAAGTCTTGATAAGAGTTGATCATGGAAATTTCAAATTTCCTCCATTGACAGCTGATTGGTGCTACCGATTGTCATTCAATTTGTAAACAGGGAGCCTTCTCACCCCTCATTGACCATGTCTCCGTCCAGCATGCTTTTCCCAAAGTGACCCAAATCAACACCAGGAAGTACAGTTTGAAGCCTCATCTGCAAGTTGAAATATCAGATGTATCGGAAATACTGAAAAATCACAGCTCATCAATCCATAAAGATCTGCTCTCAAATTTCTAAACAGTGTAGGTCGAG
Organism: Hanleya hanleyi; assembly: GCA_036873755.1. Classification (NCBI taxonomy): domain Eukaryota; kingdom Metazoa; phylum Mollusca; class Polyplacophora; order Lepidopleurida; family Hanleyidae; genus Hanleya; species Hanleya hanleyi. The sequence continues at coordinate 16,323 of JAVTVY010010099.1, forward strand.
GGCTCCGACCCGGAAGTGATTACCTCCGGTCTGATGCCATATGCTAAACTTTCTCAGCAGCCGTTGGCATTGACAGTTTTCCAAATCCAAAGTCTGTCATCAACGCCTAAGCAAGACGGAGAACAATGGAATCAAGATGCTACAATTTTGAGTCGGGTGCTGACTCCGTGGCGCAACGGTAGCGCGTCTGACTCCAGATCAGAAGGTTGCGTGTTCGAATCACGTCGGGGTCACATAATTTTTTTGGGGAGTTTTCCTTATAAAATATCCTTTCATATCGTATTTCAGGGTGAAAATAGAGATCATAATTGTATAATTAAGGCTATTAGAGTTTGTGTGAAATCACGTATATATGTAGATCACTACAGAATGGAAGAGTCTGTCTTCAAGAGAGTTTGGTGTAAAAATAATGCCCTGTGTACAGTTCGGAACTCAAAAGTAATACTTTTGCTATAATATAATATGTCTATTGAAATGTCTTTAATGTAAGCGGTTCGTTTCATCTGTGTACTGGACACTGTATGAGATCCATATCTTTCCGTGATATTCTATATTTTATTAACATTGGATTCTCACGGTCTCAATGATTTGTATATATTCCGGTGAATAAATTATTTTTTCATTTCAAAAGAAAAAAAAATATCCTTTCAAAATTGAGGATTTGAAATTTTAACTGTCTATTATTTACAAATCCATATCTGTGATACTTCTTTTAACCCGGATTGTGACTGATTGTATTGTATATATCTATTTGTGAATAAATTATTTTCAATTCAAGAGAAAAAATAATTGAAATTTTAAATAACTGCACGCTATGTTTTTGTCAATCAGTCGGCTACAAGCATTCTGTGTTTCATTCATTTAGACGTTCTGTGCAATGTTTAAGTAAAACTGGACTTCTAAGTTAAATACTGAGCATTCACCTGTAAACACAGGTCATGGAAATACATTATTTATGCGATCCACGTTAGCTCAATCCGCCTAAAATTCAAGATGGAACGTATACATCTTTAACATTTCTCTAATTGCTAGATAAAGAAAACTGCACGACACAAAGGTAACAAATCTGACTGCAGCTAGAAAAACTGAGGCATGTGCTTTAAAGCAGAAACTTGTAAATTAACCTGGCATGGAAATAGACTGAACTCGCTGCCACATTCCTTTCTCAAATACAGCTATTTGTTTTGAGCTTTGCAAGACATCCGTTCTCTACAAGAACTCCTGTGTCCATACTCAAAGCGCCAGGAGGATAAATACAGTCCTCTACTCGTGGTACTGAACTCCTTTTTACAAAACCTTTATCCTGTAAAGACGCCAGATCCACAAAAGTATTGGCACATTTTGATTGTTTGGAATCGGTATTTTCCTTTCATATGGCATCAGATCTCTGATAATTTTGTTACTTGTTATGTATTAGCATAAAAATACAAAACATTCAGAAAACTACCGATGCATAAATCCACTTGGCATGACAATATTCACCTGGTGGGACACTAACTGTGAAAGTCTCGATAGGAGTTGATCATGGAAATTTCAAATTCCCTCCATTGACAGCTGATTGGTGCTACCGAATGTCATTCAATTTGTAAACAGGGAGCCTTCTCACCCCTCATTGACCATGTCTCCGTCCAGCATGCTTTTCCCAAAGTGACCCAAATCAACATCAGAAAGTGCTTTTCTTCTCTTGTTCTATGGTGCTGATAATATCTTTGAACTGTAATGGTTTACGCACCATTAGCAAAGTTAAACAAGTCGCTGAAATGTGAAAATGTGACATCTTGTGCTTACAAGAAACTTTTTGGACAGATGACTTCATAGAACAAAATAAACATATATTTAACGGAAAGGTATATTACAGTAATTCGGATGATGGTTTTAAAGGTGTAGCCATTATAGTGGCTAATCATTTATATGATTCTATACTATCTGTAAAAAAAGATAGTGTTGGCCGTGTTCTGAGAATTTCTTTCTCCTTTAATAATGTAGAGTTAGATGTGTGTAATTTATACGTTCCGAATAGCGTTACTGAACGTGTGGTATATTTCGAGAAGGTCCATGATTATATTAGAGATGTAAAGACGATATTGGTTGGAGATCTAAATACAGTCTTTTCTGCTATTGACAGATCAACGAACATTTTAGAATATGACCGGTCCAGGAATATTCTTTTAGAGTGTATGGATACTCACAATCTGAGAGATATCTGGAGGTATGAAAACCCCGACAAGATTGCTTTCACATGGCGCAGAAAGATCAGTGGTGTTTTAAGGCAAAGCCGAATTGATCATGTGTTAATTTCAAGGGGTTTGACTTGTATGATGAAATCTATCTATTTCCGACACACGTCACTTAGTGATCACAGCGCAATGTTTTGTCGTCTAGAAATGAACACAATTGAAAGAGGACCTGGGATGTACGTTTTCAATAACTTGTTACTGTCTGACGAATTGTTTTGTGAGAGGGTTTTAAATCTTCTGAATGATCAATTAAAGTGTCCGTTATATGTTACGGAAAAACTGATTTGGTGGGACAATACAAAATATAAAATTAAGCAATTGGGCCGCTGTTATGGGGCTCGCAAAAAGAAAGAATCTGAGCAAGAACTATATCAGTTACAAAGGATTTTAGACAATGAATATAGGCGAGCTGCTATTATTCCTGATTACAACACTAGTCTAATCACCGAGACAGAGGGTCGTTTAAAGGATCTCGAATGTTTGAAATGCCAAGGCGCTATTTTGAGGTCTAAGGCTAGGTGGATATACGAGAGTGACAAAAATACTAAGTATTTCTTAAATCTGGAGAAGTACAGACAAGAAAATCAATTAATATCAGAGTTATCTACTGTTGATGGTGATACTATTTATGATACTGAATCTATATTAAATGAGTTCTCTATAGGTTTTATAAGGATTTGTTCAAAAGAGAAGACATTGATACTGAAGCACAGACATCCGTTCTGTCATCAATTGAAACATCCCTTTCTGAAACTGATAAGGAATTATGTGAAGGGGATTTATCCCTTGAGGAACTGAAGTATGCGTTAGATGGCATGGCGCGGAATAAATCGCCGGGAGGCGATTCGCTTACTGTGGAATTTTTTTCTCATTTTTGGAACACTGTGGGTCCCATTTTACTTGATGTATATAATCATGCTTTTAACGCTAGAGAACTGTCCCGATCAATGAAAAGTGGGATTATTACCCTGGTGTATAAGAAGAAGGGGCCTAAATCTTTGTTAAAAAATTGGAGGCCAATCAACCTTCTTAATGTTGATTATAATATTGTATCGAGGTGTATGGCCAACAGATTAAAACAGGTTGTTGGTAGTATTATTGATCCCTGTCAGACTTGCTGTATACCTGGCAGGGATATATCAGATACTATTTGTAGTCTAAGAGATGTATTACAGTATGTTGAAGATGATAATGTGGAAGGATATTTTGTAAAACTAGACCAGGAGAAAGCCTTTGATAGCGTGGCACATGAATATTTATTTAATGTACTGAGTAAATTTGGATTTGGTGACAATTTCATCCGGTGGATGAAGATTTTTTATACTGATGTCCGCAGTACAGTTAAATGCAATGAATTCCTTACGGATTATTTTAAAGTTGGAAAGTCTATCCGACAAGGATGTCCAATATCAGCACTGTTGTATGTGTTAAGTGTTGAGCCTCTAGGTGCTCTTATACGATCATCGGAAGATATACATGGAATAAGTATACCAGGGTCTTCAACCATTTCTCTAATTTTTGAACATGCGGATGATGCTACAATTACAGTTGGAGATAAGAAATCAGTTGGAAAGTGTATTGAGTGTGTGGATTTGTATGGTGCAGCATCTAATGCTAGACTAAATGTGGATACGTCCGAGGTTATGCCTGTTAATGGTGACTTTGTCAGTGACCGCATAGAGGGACTTCCAATTAGTATTGACTGTTTGTGTATTTTAGGCGTATACATTGGAATTAACAAAACTTTGTGTGCACAGAGAAACTGGAAAGACAAAATTCATAAAACTGAAATACTTTTAAGTTTTTGGAAACAAAGGAAACTGACAATAAAAGGCAGGGCTGTTGTTATATCTACTTTGTTATTATCTCGGTTTTGGTATGTCACAACAGTTCTGTCTTTACCAGATATCTACCTGAAGCAACTAAAGAATATGTGCTTTACCTTTTTGTGGAACGGTGGGGCGCACCTAGTTAGTTATGGTTCTGTAATAGATGATAAGTGTAAAGGAGGCTTAAACATTCCGGATATTTTATGTAAATTAAAGGCTTTTCGGTTGAAGTTTTTGGCACGATTTTTTAATGCGTCCCATCGTGCTATCTGGAAAGATTGTTTTAAATATTTTTTGAACAGATGGATGGACTTGGGTCTCTCGTCTGAATTATTTTTTATGACCATTCACAAGCCACTTGTAAATAGCCTTCCTGATTTTTATAGGGACATGTTTATGGCATGGGTTGATATACAGCATTGTGCATCTATTGATATTTCTAATCGGGAATCTGTTCTATGTCAACCACTTTTTATCAATCCAAGAATCACTTTTAATGGAAAAACATTGTGTTCGGAGCTGTTCATCAGATCGAAACTGTTTCTCTTAAAGGATATTTTGTATGAAGTGATCCCTGGGTTTTTAACCCTGGCTGCGGTACAGGAGGTTGTTTTGGATGCTTGTCCTGAGACATCACCGAAGCGTGTTGAATTATTGTATAGTTTGATTAAATCGGCCATTCCTGAAGAGTGGATGTATGCTATACATGAGCCAGCAGCAACTGTGTGTACAGTTAAAGAAATGGCTATTATACATAACGGAGTTAAGAAACCTGTGTGTCAATTAAATACTTCATTTTTTTACAAATTGCTCAGAAATAAAATTTCTAAGGAACCAATATCTGTACACTACTGGGAGTCCTCATACCCAACTATTGAAATTAAGAAATTTTGGCCGTTGGTTAATCTTCCAGGGAAGAGTCCAGACTGTATAGACACAGACTATAAGGTGTTGCACAATATTCTTTTTACACAAAAGAAATTGTTCAAAGTTGGTTTGTCTGACACAAACATATGTAAGCTGTGTAACTTACATGTCGAGGACACTGAACATATGCTGGTTTTTTGTCCGTCTGTACAGGATTTTCTTCAGTATATTGGTCGCATTGTTGAGAATTTGTTTCAATTTGCTAATGTGCAAGTTCTAAATAGAGTTTCTTTTGATACACTTCTTTTTTTTGGGTATTGTACAAAGTCCACAAGTGTAAATACGTATTTTGTAAATATTCTCTTGTCATTGGCCAGATTGGCTATTCTACGAAGGAGAAACATGTTCGTCGTCACAGAGAAAGTTTTGCCTGTAAAATATTTGTTCAAATTTATACTGACACAAAGTATTAAAGCAGCTTTTGTATATTTAAAAGGGAACAGGCAGTTATTCGAGAAACGGTTTGTCAAACATAATCCGTTTGTAAATGTTGACAACGAAGATAAGTTGAGAACTAATTTTCCGTAATTATGTTTTGCACATTCTGCATCGTTATCATCAAGTTACTTTATAGTTTCCATAACAAGAATGTAAAAGTATTTCTATTGCATAACTTCACATGAAGCAAATTACGGAGTAAAAATGAACTTGTGTTGGGCGATCGGGAATTCCCTAATCTGTGATATATATCTTTTAATTCACCTGATTCGCCGAATTGTATGCCTTGTATATGTTCTGAAAGTTTTGTGTATATGTTTCTATATTTGAATAAACATTCTATTCAAAAGAAAAAAAAAAAAAAAAAGCGCGTCTGACTCCAGATCAGAAGGTTGCGTGTTCGAATCACGTCGGGGTCACATCATTTTTGGGGGGAGTTTTCCTTATAAAATATCCTTTCAAAATTGAGGACCTGAAATTTAACTGTCTATTATTTACAAATCCATATCTGTGATACTTCTTTTAACCCGGATTGTGACTGATTGTATTGTATATACCTATGTGAATAAATTATTTTCATTTCAAGAGAAAAAAAAAATTGGGGAATTGAAATTTTAACTGTCTATTATTTACAAATCCATATCTGTGATACTTCTTTTAACCCGGATTGTGACTGATTGTATTTTATATATCTATTTGTGAATAAATTATTTTCAATTCAAGAGAAATAAAACTGAAATTTTAAATAACTGCACGCTATGTTTTTGCCAATCAGTCGGCTACAAGCATTCTGTGTTTCATTCATTTAGATGTTCTGTGCAATGTTTAAGTAAAACTGGACTTCTAAGTTAAATACTGAGCATTCACCTGTAAACACAGGTCATGGAAATACATTATTTATGCGATCCACGTTAGCTCAATCCGCCTAAAATTCAAGATAGAAAGTAATCTTTGACATTTCTCTAATTGCTAGATAAAGAAAACTGCATGACACAAAGGTATAGCAAATCTGACTGCAGCTAGAAAAACTGAGGCATGTGCTTTAAAATAGAAACTTGTAAATTAACCTGGCATGGAAATAGGCTGAACTCGCTGCCACATTCCTTTCTCAAATACAGCTATTTGTTATGAACTTTGCAAGACATCCGTTCTCTACAAGAACTCCTGTGTCCATACTCAAAGCGCTAGGAGGACAAATACAGTCCTCTACTCGTGATACTGAACTCCTTTATACAAAACCGTTATCCTGTAAAGACGCCAGATCCACAAAAGTGTTGGCACATTTTGATTGTTTGGAATCGGTATTTTCCTTTCATATGGCATCAGATCTCTGATAATTTTGTTACTTGTTATGTATTAGCATATAATTACAAAAAATTCAGAAAACTACCGATGCATAAATCCACTTGGCATGACTATTCACCTTGTGGGACACTAACTGTGAAAGTCTTGATAGGAGTTGATCATGGAAATTCAAATTCCCTCCACTGACAGCTGATTGGTGCTACCGAATGTCATTCAATTTGTAAACAGGGAGCCTTCTCACCCCTCATTGACCATGCCTCCGTCCAGCATGCTTTTCCCAAAGTGACCCAAATCAACACCAGGAAGTACAGTTTGAAGCCTCATCTGCAAGTTGAAATATCAGATGTCTCAGAAATACTGAAAAATCACAGCTCATCAATCCATAAAGATCTGCTCTCAAATTTCTAAACAGTGTAGGTCGAGGGCTCCGACCCGGAAGTGATTACCTCCGGTCTGATGGCATATGCTAAACTTTCTGAGCAGCCGTCGCATTGACAGTTTTCCAAATCCAAAGTCTGTCATAAACGCCTACGCAAGACGGAGAACAATGGTATCAAGATGCTACAAGTGTGTGTTGGCTGCTGACTCCGTGGCGCAACGGTAGCGCGTCTGACTCCAGATCAGAAGGTTGCGTGTTCGAATCACGTCGGGGTCACATAATTTTTTTGGGGAGTTTTCCTTATAAAATATCCTTTCAAAATTGAGGAATTGAAATTTTAACTGTCTATTATCTACAAATCCATATCCGTGATACTTCTTTTAACCCGGATTGTGACTGATTGTATTGTATATATCTATTTGTGAATAAATTATTTTCAATTCAAGAGAAAAAAAATTGAAATTTGAAATAACTGCATGCACGCTATGTTTTTGTCAATCAATCGGCTACAAGCATTCTGTGTTTCATTCATTTACACGTTCTGTGCAATGTTTAAGTAAAACTGGACTTCTAAGTTAAATACTGAGCATTCGCCTGTAAACACAGGTCATGGAAATACATTATTTATGCGATCCACGTCAGGGAGAGGGTTAGAGCGCTTGACAAAGACGGACGTGTTTTGTTAGCTCCAGCTATTGTATTGTGTTGTTGTTGCTATTGTTGAAGTTTGACTTTGACTTTGATTTTCGTGCGAGACCTTCGGATTGAAGAAAGAGTGTCGCTGTGAGCCATGGCCTCCATGCGGGGCAGGGGCATGGGGAGACCCATCAACCCTTCCCGTAATCCTGGAAATCGGATATATTTGAAAAATAATTCTATGATTGTGAATGTCGGAGACATAAAGAATGTGGCTGCAGCCGATGTTATTAAGACTGTGGAAGAAACCTGTGGATTGAATTCCATATATGCTTGCGTCCCGAAAGGAACGGACTCGTTTGAGATAACTTTGTCGGAAAGAAATTCTGTAGATTTGTTGAGCGGCGGAGTTGAAATTCAGGGAGTGAGTTACTCATGCACGGAGGTGTCCGAAAAGATTGTAGTGGTGTCGTTCCTCCATCTATCAAGTTATGTGGAGGACCATGAAATCAGAGAGAAACTTGAGAACATGGGCGTGGAATTACTCTCGGGTATACAACGGAGATTTCATAAGGATACGAGGGTGGTAGACGGAACCAGGTATGTCAAGGTGAAGTTTCCACACAACATAAAGTCACTACCATATGCCATGAAATTTACTGCAGGGAATTCATCGGATTATTACAGAGTTATACATGACAATCAAGTCAAAGTTTGTTCGATTTGCTCATCAGACGAGCATTTATACAAGAATTGTCCAGAGTTTCTCTGTTACAAATGTGAATTTCAAGGACATTTGGCCAAGGTCTGCATAACGCCACGGTGCCCTCATTGTTCGCAAAGGGGTAAAAAGTGTGTCTGTTCCCCGTGTGAAAAGTGCAGTGAAATCGATTGTCGATGTGTACCGAATGAAAATGCTATTACTGTGGTAGCTGAAGTGGAACATATTGGCCCAATGCAATGTGATATCTGCTATGAGTTTGACGCGGCTTGTGTGTGCGACAAGCCAAATCATACCGAGTGTGAGGGTGGAGATATTCCAGCTGATTCTCCAGATGTCGATGCAAATAATAGGGTCGAAACTCCCCTGTTAACTGACGAGCCAATTTCTGAAGGTTGTGATTTCAGCGTTTCGAAGGTAGTGGTGAATTCAGCTCAAAGTGTCGATGAGATGAATACCGAATCTGACGGTAGTATTGAACAAAATGAAGAAACAATAGAGGTGACGGACACTCGATTGTCTGAGAAAAGTGATCAAGTCCAGAATGACAATGACAGTGAAAACAGTGCCGCCTTTTTTCGTAGAAGAAAGCTGAGGGCACAGCCGAATTTGTCGGGCGCGAAGAAAGCAAGCGGGAAACAAAAAAAGAAAAACAAGTAACAATGGCGGACAATATGATACTTTTCATTCATTCACTCATGGTTGTTCTAATTTCTCTGAACTGCAATGGGCTGAGGAATGTAGAAAAGCTCAAGAATGTGGTTCAAGGACTCAAAGGTGATATTGTTTGCCTTCAGGAAACATTTTGGGACGATAATTTCATTGAAATGAATAAACATTTATTCGATGGGATTGTGTATTATAGTAACTCGCCCGAGGGTCACAAGGGGGTGGCAGTTATTGTTTCAAATTCTTTGAAAGACTGTGTAAGTGCGGTGGACAAAGATACTCATGGTCGACTGATAAAGATTACTTTTAATTTTGATGGTAATGATTTGGATTTGCTAAATATATATGCTCCAAACAATGTTCAGGAAAGGTATTTATTTTTTGAATATCTGAATGGCTATATTGATAAACCGTGTACTATTATTGCTGGTGATTTTAATTGTGTATTTTCTACTGTTGACAGATCATCATGTGTTTTAGAATCCGACAAGTCAAGGCAAATGCTCGTTGAGCTAATGTATGAAAATGAATTACGGGATATTTGGAGGTATATATATCCAGATAAAATTGCATTTACATGGCGGAGAATAGTTGAAGGGGTACTGAGGCAGAGCAGGATCGACCATTTCATTTTAGCCCGTATGCTTACCCCGTGTGTTAAGTCGGTGTATTTTCGACACACATCCTTCAGTGATCACTCCGCTGTGTGTCTGAATTTAGATTTGTCAACAGTAGAAAGGGGGCCCGGTCTATATGTTTTTAATAATCGATTACTGGACGATGAACTTTTTGGTACGAGAGTACGGGCCATAATTCAGGAGCAGTTAGTCTGTCCTTTGTATTTGACCGAAAAACGTGTATGGTGGGATAATTTGAAATATAAGTTGAAAAAGTTGTCCCAGTATTTCGGAATTAAAAGAAAAAATGAAAAAAATAAGGAAATCTATAATTTGCAGAATAAGTTGGATAATGAATATAGGCGGGCAGCCACTATCCCGAATTATGACTCCAGTAGAATAGAGGAATTACAGGATCAACTTCAAGTCTTCGAACTAGAGAGATGTCAGGGAGCTGTTCTGCGATCCAAAGCTCAATGGATTCACCAGAGTGATAGAAATACCAAATATTTCTTAAGCCTTGAAAAACAGAAGCAGGAGAAGAAATTGATTAGTAGTCTGGTGTCCACGGATGGCAGAACATTATCTGGTACTGATGAGTTATTAAATGAAATTTTTAATTATTACAAATCTCTATATGAAAAAGATGAAATTGATAGAGAGGCCTTAGAAAGTGTTTTGAATGTAGTAGACACTTTTATCAGTGACACTGATAGATTGTCTTGTGATGAGGATATTTTTTTAGATGAGATAAAATATGCCTTGAATGGTATGGCTAAGAACAAAAGTCCAGGGAACGACGGTCTAACCGTCGAATTTTATTGCTATTTCTGGCCAGAGTTAGGTCCTTTGTTACTAGAGGTTCTTAATGATGTATTTGCTAAAGGTGAATTGTCAAGATCAATGAGGAGTGGTGTTATCTCCCTCATTTATAAGCAGAAGGGAGATAAAACGTCATTGAAGAACTGGAGGCCGATAAGTCTTTTGAACGTAGACTATAAGATACTATCAAGATGTATGTCGAATAGACTGAAAAATGTCATTGGTTCGTTGATTTCACGTACGCAAACTTGCTGCATACCTGGTAGGGATATATCGGACACTATATGTAATTTACGTGATGTTATGGCTTATGTTCAAGAAGACAACGTGGAAGCATATTTTCTCAAATTGGACCAAGAGAAAGCTTTTGATCGTGTATCCCATGAATATCTTTTTGAGACTTTGTATAAATTTGGTTTCGGTGAAAATTTCATACGGTGGGTCAAGATTTTTTACACCGACGTACGTAGTAGTGTTAAATGTAACGGTTTTTTAACTGAGTATTTTTCTGTACACAAGTCAATTAGACAAGGCTGTCCTATATCTGCTTTATTGTATGTTCTCAGTGTTGAACCTCTAGGAGCCCTGATCAGGGCTGCGAATGATATACAAGGTATTGCTATACCCGGTTCTCCAACTGTTTCGTTAGTCTACCAACATGCGGATGACACAACTGTTACTGTAAGAAACAAAGAATCCATCAGAACTTGTGTAAAATGTACTAGATTGTACGGCAAAGCATCTAATGCTAGAACAAATGCTGAAAAATCAGAAATTTATCCGGTGGGTATTGTTCCCGAGTCAAATGTTATAGACGGAGTCCCTGTAAATAACACGGCTTTATGTGTTCTAGGTGTGTACATTGGACTGAATAGAACTGTTTGTATTGAGAAAAACTGGAAAGATAAGATTAAAAAAATTAAATTGGTTCTCAACTTGTGGAAACAAAGAAGGCTAACATTGAAAGGAAGAGTGAGCGTTCTGTCAAACTTATTGCTTTCTCGCCTTTGGTATGTTTTAACTGTTCAGAATTTGCCAGATGTGTATTTAAAGGAGTTAAAATGTATTTGTCTTGACTTTGTGTGGGGTGGACGATCCCACCTAATTTCTTATGGAGCTCTCGTAAATGATACGTGTGAAGGCGGCCTAAATTTACCAGATGTATTGTGTAAGATGAGAGCTTTTCGTTTGAAGTACCTGGCACGTTTCTTTGATGTGACTCATGTTGCTGTTTGGAAGGATTGCTTTAAATATTTTCTCTCTAAATGGAAAAATCTTGGTCTCTGTAATGAGATTTTTTATATGGAATATGATAAATCTTTTGTAAATAGTTTACCTCCGTTTTACCAAGAAATGATGTTGTCATGGTTTGGCTTAAGAAAACAATTGACTCTCAGTCTTGTAAATAGGGAACATTGTCTGAGTCAACCTTTGTTTTTAAATCGTATGATAACCACTTCGGGAAAAACTTTGTATTCGGAACTTTTTGTTAAAGCTGGGATATTTTGCCTGAGAGACATTCTATACGAAGTTATTCCTGGGTTTTTACCACCCTTAGCTATTAGAGAGATGATTTTGTCCTCTTCTCCGGATGCTGATCCGTTTAGAATTAATATGTTGTTCTCCCTAATTAAGTCGTCTATCCCAGAAGGATGGATAGAAGATTTGAATTTGTCCAGCGATGTTCTGGTTGATACTATCAGCGCACCATATGTGGAGTTTAACGGTAATATTATATGTATCACCAGTTTTGTGACAAAACAGTTTTATAAATTGTTGAGAAATAACATTGTACAACGGCCAGCCAGCCTTACTTTTTGGTCAAATCTGTATTCAAATATTGATTTGTATAAGTTCTGGGCAATTCATGATTGCCACGGGTTAGACCCGGATTGTGTGCAGTTGAATTTTAAAATTTTGCATAATGTTATTTTTACTAGACGAAGATTATGTAAGATTGGACTGGCAGAAAGTGATGTCTGTCAATTGTGTAATGTGGCCCCAGAGGACCTGCAGCATATTTTCCTACATTGTCCGGCTGTACAAAGCATTTTATCTTACCTGGCCACTCTTATTGAAGACTTGTTTAGATACGCAAATGTGCTCTTGCTGAATACCATTCCTTTTGACTACTTCGTTTTATTTGGATATTCGGCGCAGAACAAAAGAATCAATTGTTTCTTTGTCAATTTGGTTTGTAGTCTGGCCCGTTTGGCAATAGTTAAACGGCGAAATTTGTTGATGTATCACGACAGACATGTTTGTGCAACGAGGCTGTTCATTGCTTCCTTGTCGCAAACAATTAAGTGTTCTTTTGATTATTTCAACTCAACTGGTCGATTAGAACAATTTCGGAAAAGATTTGTAAATAATAACCCGCTAGTGAATATCACTGAAGACAATGACTTGGAACTGTTTTTTTAGGTTTGTTCTTCTCCAGATAGGTGTAATTATAATTATTATACAACCACGAGTGTGATGACTACTCTATAATACCACTAGAGATGTTTGACAGCTACTTTTCTGTGATGTTATTTCTTTTAACCATGCTGTCAACATGATCTGGATATCACGTTGATGCAAATGAACATATATGATGTTGTATATATTTCAGTATTTGAGAATAAATATATTTTCAAAAGAAAAAAAAAAGCGCGTCTGACTCCAGATCAGAAGGTTGCGTGTTCGAATCACGTCGGGGTCACATCATTTTTTTGGGGAGTTTTCCTTATAAAATATCCTTTCAAAATTGAGGACTTGAAATTTAACTGTCTATTATTTACAAATCCATATCTGTGATACTTCTTTTAACACGGATTGTGACTGATTGTATTGTATATACCTATGTGAATAAATTATTTTCATTTCAAGAGAAAAAAAAAATTGGGGAATTGAAATTTTAACTGTCTATTATTTACAAATCCATATCTGTGATACTTCTTTTAACCCGGATTGTGACTGATTGTATTTTATATATCTATTTGTGAATAAATTATTTTCAATTCAAGAGAAATAAAACTGAAATTTTAAATAACTGCACGCTATGTTTTTGCCAATCAGTCGGCTACAAGCATTCTGTGTTTCATTCATTTAGATGTTCTGTGCAATGTTTAAGTAAAACTGGACTCCTAAGTTAAATACTGACCATTCACCTGTAAACACAGGTCATGGAAATACATTATTTATGCGATCAACGTTAGCTCAATCCGCCTAAAATTCAAGATAGAACGTAATCTTTGACATTTCTCTAATTGCTAGATAAAGAAATCTGCATGACACAAAGGTAGCAAATCTGACTACAGCTAGAAAAACTGAGGCATGTGCTTTAAAGTAGAAACTTGTAAATTAACCTGGCATGGAAATAGACTGAACTCGCTGCCACATTCCTTTCTCAAATACAGCCATTTGTTTTGAACTTTGCAAGACATCCGTTCTCTACAAGAATTCCCGTGTCCATATTTAAAGCGCCAGGAGGGTAAATACAGTCCTCCGCTCGTGGAACTGAACTCCTTTTTACAAAACTTTATCCTGTAAAGACGCCAGATCCACAAAAGTATTGGCACATTTTGATTGTTTGGAATCGGTATTTTCCTTTCATATGGCATCAGATCTCTGATAATTTTGTTACTCGTTATGTATTAGCATAAAATTACAAAAAATTCAGAAAACTACCGATGCATAAATCCACTTGGCATGACAATATTCACCTTGTGGGGCACTAACTGTGAAAGTCTTGATAGGAGTTGATCATGGAAATTCAAATTCCCTCCATTGACAGCTGATTGGTGCTACCGAATGTCATTCAATTTGTAAACAGGGAGCCTTCTCACCCCTCATTGACCATGTCTCCGTCCAGCATGCTTTTCCCAAAGTGACCCAAATCAACACCAGGAAGTACAGTTTGAAGCCTCATCTGCAAGTTGAAATATCAGATGTATCAGAAATGCTGAAAAATCACAGCTCATAAATCCATAAAGATCTACTTTCAAATTTCTAAACAGTGTAGGTCGAGGGCTCCGACCCGGAAGTGATTAACTCCGGTCTGATGGTATATGCTAAACTTTCTCAGCAGCCGTCGCCATTGACAGTTTTCCAAATCCAAAGTCTCTCATAAACGCCTAAGCAAGACGGAGAACAATGGAATCAAGATGCTACAATTTTGTGTCGGGTGCTGACTCCGTGGCGCAACGGTAGCGCCTCTGACTCAAGATCAGAATGTTGCGTGTTCGAATCACGTCGGGGTCACAGATTTTTTTGGGGGAGTTTTCCTTATAAAATATCCTTTCAAAATTGAGGAATTTTGTCCAAAATGGAAAATTGCTATGCCGCCTATAATAATGTTCTATAACTAACGTGTGATATCCCAATTTGTAACTTTGTTAGTACAGTTCATATTTCTGTGATTATTATCTTTTAACACCGAACTGTATATCATGAAGATGGTTCTATATTTTGTGATCAATTTCAGTGAATAAATTATTAACTTTTCAAGAGAAAAAAAAAAATTGAGGAATTGAAATTTTAACTGTCTATTATTTACAAATCCATATCTGTGATACTTCTTTTAACCCGGATTGTGACTGATTGTATTGTATATATCTATTTGTGAATAAATTATTTTCAATTCAAGAGAAAAAATAATTGAAATTTTAAATAACTGCACGCCATGTTTTTGTAAATCAGTCGGCTACAAGCATTCTGTGTTTCATTCATTTAGACGTTCTGTGCAATGTTTAAGTCAAACTGGACTTCTAAGTTAAATACTGAGCATTCACCTGTAAACACAGGTCATGGAAATACATTATTTATGCGATCCACGTTAGCTCAATCCGCCTAAAATTCAAGATAGAACGTCATCTTTGACATTTCTCTAATTGCTAGATAAAGAAAACTGCATGACACAAAGGTAACAAATCTGACTGCAGCTAGAAAAAACTGAGGCATGTGCTTTAAAGTAGAAACTTGTAAATTAACCTGGCATGGAAATAGACTGAACTCGCTGCCACATTCCTTTCTCAAAATACAGCTATTTGTTTTGAACTTTGCAAGACATCCGTTCTCTACAAGAACTCCTGTGTCCATACTCAAAGCCCCAGGAGGATAAATACAGTCCTCTACTCGTGGTACTGAACTCCTTTATACAAAACCTTTATCCTGTAAAGATGCCAGATCCACAAAAGTGTTGGCACATTTTGGTTGTTTGGAATCGGTATTTTCCTTTCATATGGCATCAGATCTCTGATAATTTTGTTACATGTTATGTATTAGCATATAATTACAAAAAATTCAGAAAACTACCGAAGCATAAATCCACTTGGCATGACTATTCACCTTGTGGGACACTAACTCTGAAAGTCTTGATAGGAGTTGATCATGGAAATTTCAAATTCCCTCCATTGACAGCTGATTGGTGCTACCGAATGTCATTCAATTTGCAAACAGGGAGCCTTCTCACCCCTCATTGACCATGCCTCCGTCCAGCATGCTTTTCCCAAAGTGACCCAAATCAACACCAGGAAGTACAGTTTGAAGCCTCATCTGCAAGTTGAAATATCAGATGTATCAGAAATACTGAAATATCACAGCTCATCAATCCATAAAGATCTGCTCTCAAATTTCTAAACAGTGTAGGTCGAGGGCTCCGACCCGGAAGTGATTACCTCCGGTCTGATGGCATATGCTAAACTTTCTGAGCAGCCGTCGCCATTGACAGTTTTTCAAATCCAAAGTCTGTCATAAACGCCTACGCAAGACGGAGAACAATGGTATCAAGATGCTACAAGTGTGTGTTGGCTGCTGACTCCGTGGCGCAACGGTAGCGCGTCTGACTCCAGATCAGAAGGTTGCGTGTTCGAATCACGTCGGGGTCACATCATTTTTGGGGGGAGTTTTCCTTATAAAATATCCTTTCAAAATTGAGGACCTG
Organism: Hanleya hanleyi; assembly: GCA_036873755.1. Taxonomy (NCBI): domain Eukaryota; kingdom Metazoa; phylum Mollusca; class Polyplacophora; order Lepidopleurida; family Hanleyidae; genus Hanleya; species Hanleya hanleyi. Next base: position 32,829 of record JAVTVY010010099.1, read on the forward strand.
AAATTTAACTGTCTATTATTTACAAATCCATATCTGTGATACTTCTTTTAACCCGGATTGTGACTGATTGTATTGTATATACCTATGTGAATAAATTATTTTCATTTCAAGAGAAAAAAAAAATTGGGGAATTGAAATTTTAACTGTCTATTATTTACAAATCCATATCTGTGATACTCCTTTTAACCCGGATTGTGACTGATTGTATTTTATATATCTGTTTGTGAATAAATTATTTTCAATTCAAGAGAAATAAAATTCAAATTTTAAATAACTGCACGCTATGTTTTTGCCAATCAGTCGGCTACAAGCATTCTGTGTTTCATTCATTTAGATGTTTTGTGCAATGTTTAAGTAAAACTGGACTTCTAAGTTAAATACTGAGCATTCACCTGTAAACACAGGTCATGGAAATACATTATTTATGCGATCCACGTTAGCTCAATCCGCCTAAAATTCAAGATAGAACGTCATCTTTGACATTTCTCTAATTGCTAGATAAAGAAAACTGCATGACACAAAGGTATAGCAAATCTGACTGCAGCTAGAAAAACTGAGGCATGTGCTTTAAAATAGAAACTTGTAAATTAATCTGGCATGGAAATAGGCTGAACTCGCTGCCACATTCCTTTCTCAAATACAGCTATTTGTTTTGAACTTTGCAAGACATCCGTTCTCTACAAGAACTCCTGTGTCCATACTCAAAGCGCTAGGAGGACAAATACAGTCCTCTACTCGTGATACTGAACTCCTTTATACAAAACCTTTATCCTGTAAAGACGCCAGATCCACAAAAATGTTGGCACATTTTGATTGTTTGGAATCGGTATTTTCCTTTCATATGGCATCAGATCTCTGATAATTTTGTTACTTGTTATGTATTAGCATATAATTACAAAAAATTCAGAAAACTACCGATGCATAAATCCACTTGGCATGACAATATTCACCTTGTGGGACACTAACTGTGAAAGTCTTGATAGGAGTTGATCATGGAAATTTCAAATTCCCTCCATTGACAGCTGATTGGTGCTACCGAATGTCATTCAATTTGTAAACAGGGAGCCTTCTCACCCCTCATTGACCATGCCTCCGTCCAGCATGCTTTTCCCAAAGTGACCCAAATCAACACCAGGAAGTACAGTTTGAAGCCTCATCTGCAAGTTGAAATATCAGATGTCTCAGAAATACTGAAAAATCACAGCTCATCAATCCATAAAGATCTGCTCTCAAATTTCTAAACAGTGTAGGTCGAGGGCTCAGACCCGGAAGTGATTAACTCCGGTCTGATGGTATATGCTCAACTTTCTCAGCAGCCGTCGCCATTGACAGTTTTCCAAATCCAAAGTCTCTCATAAACGCCTAAGCAAGACGGAGAACAATGGAATCAAGATGCTACAATTTTGTGTCGGGTGTTGACTCCGTGGCGCAACGGTAGCGCGTCTGACTCCAGATCAGAAGGTTGCGTGTTCGAATCACGTCGGGGTCACAGAATTTTTTTGGGGAGTTTTCCTTATAAAATATCCTTTCAAAATTGAGGAATTTTGTCCAAAATGGAAAATTGCTATGCCGCCTATAATAATGTTCTATAACTAACGTGTGATATCCCAATTTGTAACTTTGTTAGTACAGTTCATATTTCTGTGATTATTATCTTTTAACACCGAACTGTATATCATGAAGATGGTTCTATATTTGTGATCAATTTCAGTGAATAAATTATTAACTTTTCAAGAGAAAAAAAAAATTGAGGAATTGAAATTTTAACTGTCTATTATTTACAAATCCATATCTGTGATACTTCTTTTAACCCGGATTGTGACTGATTGTATTGTATATATCTATTTGTGAATAAATTATTTTCAATTCAAGAGAAAAAATAATTGAAATTTTAAATAACTGCACGCCATGTTTTTGTAAATCAGTCGGCTACAAGCATTCTGTGTTTCATTCATTTAGACGTTCTGTGCAATGTTTAAGTAAAACTGGACTTCTAAGTTAAATACTGACCATTCACCTGTAAACACAGGTCATGGAAATACATTATTTATGCGATCAACGTTAGCTCAATCCGCCTAAAATTCAAGATAGAACGTAATCTTTGACATTTCTCTAATTGCTAGATAAAGAAAACTGCATGACACAAAGGTATAGCAAATCTGACTGCAGCTAGAAAAACTGAGGCATGTGCTTTAAAATAGAAACTTGTAAATTAACCTGGCATGGAAATAGGCTGAACTCGCTGCCACATTCCTTTCTCAAATACAGCTATTTGTTTTGAACTTTGCAAGACATCCGTTCTCTACAAGAACTCCTGTGTCCATACTCAAAGCGCTAGGAGGACAAATACAGTCCTCTACTCGTGATACTGAACTCCTTTATACAAAACCGTTATCCTGTAAAGACGCCAGATCCACAAAAGTGTTGGCACATTTTGATTGTTTGGAATCGGTATTTTCCTTTCATATGGCATCAGATCTCTGATAATTTTGTTACTTGTTATGTATTAGCATATAATTACAAAAAATTCAGAAAACTACCGATGCATAAATCCACTTGGCATGACAATATTCACCTTGTGGGACACTAACTGTGAAAGTCTTGATAGGAGTTGATCATGGAAATTCAAATTCCCTCCATTGACAGCTGATTGGTGCTACCGAATGTCATTCAATTTGTAAACAGGGAGCCTTCTCACCCCTCATTGACCATGCCTCCGTCAAGCATGCTTTTCCGAAAGTGACCCAAATCAACACCAGGAAGTACAGTTTGAAGCCTCATCTGCAAGTTGAAATATCAGATGTATCAGAAATGCTGAAAAATCACAGCTCATAAATCCATAAAGATCTGCTCTCAAATTTCTAAACAGTGTAGGTCGAGGGCTCAGACCCGGAAGTGATTAACTCCGGTCTGATGGTATATGCTAAACTTTCTCAGCAACCGTCGCCATTGACAGTTTTCCAAATCCAAAGTCTGTCATAAACGCCTAAGCAAGACGGAGAACAATGGTATCAAGATGCTACAAGTGTGTGTTGGCTGCTGACTCCGTGGCGCAACGGTAGCGCGTCTGACTCCAGATCAGAAGGTTGCGTGTTCGAATCACGTCGTGGTCACATCATTTTTTGGGGGAGTTTTCCTTATAAAATATCCTTTCAAAATTGAGGACCAAGCATTCCAGCGCGTATTGTTGTGCCAGGAACTTCTCATACGCCGCGACGTTGAAAAGGCCTACTTCCAAACCAAGCGGTCCTAGGGAGCCTAGCGGACCTAGCGAGGACGAGGGGGAAATTGATGTTGTTGGATTTAGTAATGATGAAGAGCAGTGTATGGAACGAGTATGCTTTAATGAGAATGGGAGAGAAATTGATGACGAAGATAAATCCGAGAATTCGGATATGGAGATAGGAGATTGGGCTGAAGTGCAAAATGATAATTTGAGAGAGGACGATATATCTGATCGTCCTCCGGCCGGTGATTCTAACCCTGTAGAATCCCCAACAACTACAACAGTCCAGGTACACGCTGAAAAGGCCCCAACAACTACAGTAGTCCAGGTGCATGCTGAGCAGCCTGATGGATTACCTGCCAGTAAGAAACAAAAGAGCACGAAATCTTCCACAAAGGCTGCGGGGTCTTCTGAGCCAACAGAACAGACAAACAAAGGCGTGAGTATGATTTCAGAATTGACTGAGCTAATTACTCCAATGCCTTCCCAGGAAGACATTGACTCAAGTTTGTTGTGGCAGTTTCGGAGAAAGAAAAGCTTTCCACAGCGGGCGAGAAAGAACAAAGAGAAGAAAGAGAAGAACTAGTGCAAACGAATAAGAATGACTGTTTTCCCTTCACATTCACAACAATGGATAAAACAACACTCTATCTACTTCTTATTGTAATGGCAAGTATTAGTTCGGTACGGTTTGGAACTTTGAATACCAATGGGCTTCGTGACGGGAATAAAAAAGCCCAGGTCCGTGATTTCGTTTTTGACAACGAAATTGACATATTGTTTTTGCAAGAAACGCATTTTGAGAACTTTAAGGACACAAAAGGATTAAATATACCGTGTGATTCTGGGTGGGCTTATGGCTCAACCCAGAGTTGTGGTGTTGGTATTTTAATTCGATATACGGTGGAGTGCACAATTAAATCTGTACAGAGATGTTCGGAAGGCAGATTTGTTGTAATGAAAGCCATTATCAATAACACTGCGTTAAATTTAGTTTGTGTGTATGCTCCTAATTGTGCAACTGAAAGAAAAGCATTTATCAAAAGAATAGATAAACTAATTTCTGGTAATGAAATTATTGTCCTTGGTGGTGATTTCAATTTTATTGAAAATAATATCTTTGACAAAGAAGGTGGTAATATGAATGCAAGAAACGATGGAAAGGAGGAAATTGATTCTTTGAAGAGAGATTTTAACATTGCTGATATCTTTAGGAAGATTCACCCCCAAAAGAAAGTGTATACTTGGTGCAGGGGCCAAATTGCTAGCCGGCTTGACCGATTTTATTTGTCTAATGTTGTACATAAGTCTGTGACTGCTTCAGATGTTATACATGTTTCATTTTCTGACCATTCGTGTGCCTTTTATGATGTATGTTTTGACAATGTGATCACGTGGGGTCCAAGTTATTGGAAATGCAATATCTCCTATTTGTCCGATGATGAGCTGATATTAACTATTCAAGATATTTATGAGGATATCTTTACTGGGAATAATATGTCAAACATTGTTGCACAGTGGGATGAATTTAAGGATAAATGTAAAGAGGAAATTCGTAAGTATTCTGTTGGTAAATCTTCTGCCAAAAGGATCAAGATTCGGGATCTCAACAGAACCCTAAATGAATTGAAATGTGACCCTGTCGCTAATAAGGATGATATTGTAAATATTACAACGATGATAAATGCTTTGTATGATGAACAAAGGAAAGGCTTGATTATACGGGCAAAGGCTGTTCACTTTGAGAAAAGCGAAAAACCTTCTAGATATTTTATTAGACGGGAAGCTGGACGGGGGAAAAGAAAGTTAATAAAAAAAATATGTTGTCATAATAGTCCGTCCACTTCTCATGAATGCCAGAATCATATCTCTGACTGTATTTTGTCTTATTATAAACAATTGTATTCAAGGCAGGAGATTGATAGTGAGTGCCAAGATGAATTTTTGTCTCATTTACCGCAACTTACTGATGATTATAAAGAGTTATGTGAGGGAGTGTTGAGTGAAAATGAGTTGTTTTCTGCCCTACTAAGTATGCGTAAGCATAAGAGTCCAGGAAGTGATGGCTTGCCCGCTGAGTTTTATGTCCAATTCTGGCCCCTTGTTGGTAAGACCTTCACAGAAGTTGTTAACACTTGTTTTCAGAATGGTTCTCTAAGCCAAAGTCAGAGAGTTGGGTTAATAACTTTGTTATGTAAAGACCCAGATCAGTCGGAGTTTATCAAAAATTGGAGGCCAATTAGTTTGCTCAACACAGATTACAAAATTATATCTAAGGCCCTGTGTAATCGCCTTAAAGGCGTCATAGATTCGGTCGTCATGCAAAACCAAACTTGTGGCGTACCTAACAGAAGTATTTTTGACAACTTACACCTTTTACGGAATACATACGACTATGTAGAACAAAAAGACATTCCTGCTTGTTTTCTTAATTTGGATCAAGAAAAAGCTTTTGATCGTGTGGATTGGTCGTTTTTGTTCAAATGTTTGAAAATGTATAATTTTGGTGCTGATTTTCAACGATGGATTGAATTGTTGTATACAGATATATATAGCAGTATTATTGTTAACGGACATATTACTGACAAGTTCGCTTTGTCTCGTGGAGTTAGACAGGGCTGCGGAATATCACCGTTATTGTACATATTGTCGTTAGAGCCGTTTATAGCTGCTATAAGGAATTCTGATGCTATTAAGGGCGTTAAAATGCCCGGTACAAAGAAAGTGGCAAAAATAACGGCCTTTGCAGATGATGCCACGGTTATGGTTTCTGAGGAAAGTTCAGTTCCTCCTATTGTTACGCTATCACAAAGGTATGGAAAAGCGTCCGGTGCCAAACTTAACTTGGATAAAAGTACAGCTCTACCGATTGGCAAGTTTGATGAACAGGTGGCTTCAGAAGCTGGTTTCAAAATTGTTGATAGTGCTAAGATTTGTGGCATTTTCTTTGGTGAAAACAGCGAGGAACTGAACTCTGCTCGTGTATGTAATAAAGTTAACAAGGCTATAGGCTCATGGACTGGGAGATACCTAACGTTAAGAGGTAAAGCTGTCTTAGTCAACACTGTCGCACTGGCAATGTTATGGTTCTCCGCTCAATGCATTATGCTACCCCAGAAGTGTGTTAAACAATGTTGCCAGTCTGTTTTTAGATTTGTATGGGATAGCAAACCCGAAGGCTTGAAAAGAAGCGTAATGTTTAATGATTTTTCTAAAGGAGGTTTGAAGATACAATGCATTGAATGTAAGCTAAAAACATTTGCTGTTAGACATGTTTTGAAATTATTGTATGGGACTACCGCTGACTGGAAATATTACGCCATCTATTGGTTGGGTTTGTCCTTGAGGCGTCTTAGGCCGGATTTTGCCAAGGTTACTATTCCTCATTCTGACACGAGATCTCCGTTTTACGACTTTGTCTGGAAAGCTTGGAAAGAGTTTTATGATGGTAATCCGTTGCCTAATATAATGTATACAAGTCGGTATATTTACAATGTGTTCCTTAGTAAGATTGTTGAAGTACCTCGTGTAATGGTAGCAGCTCCTCAGCTTTCATGGAGAGAAATTTGGAAGGGAATCTTTCATGATTTCTTGGACCATAACTTGGTTAATTTCTCATTCAAGCTGGTTCATAACATTCTACCGGTTAAAGAACGATTATTAAGAAGGCATATTGCCACGGATGATAAATGTGTTTTCTGTTCTGAAAGTGAAACGCAGAAGCATTTGTTTTTAGAGTGTGAAATGATCATCGAAGTGTTTGAGGAATTTAGAAGACTTTTTATGTTGTATGGGAATTTTTTCCCAAATTTTGACGAAACAAGTATGATTCATAAATTACTTGATAATCACCTGTCACGCCATGAATATGCTGTTTATTTGTATATGATCAGTGCTATACAATTTAATGTATGGTGTGCGAGAAACGAAATAATTTTTAAGCAAGTAGATAGATCTAAGAATAGTATTGTGGCAACGACTAAAGCTATGATTAAAACTAGGTTATATGTGGATTTCTGGCGTTTAGATCGTCGCACATTCATTAAAGTGTGGTGTAAAAATAACATAATCTGTAGAATTCGTGATTCTCAATTGTACTGTAGATTATAGCCTATGATTGACCTTACTTTGGCTACTATGATGTTATATGCAGTAGAATCAATTATCTGTGATATTATCTATTTTAGTACTCTACTGCGAAAACTGATGTACAAATGTCTTGTTATAAGTGAATAAATTATTTTATTTTCGAAAGAAAAAAAAAAATTGAGGACCTGAAATTTAACTGTCTATTATTTACAAATCCATATCTGTGATACTTCTTTTAACCTGGATTGTGACTGATTGTATTGTATATACCTATGTGAATAAATTATTTTCATTTCAAGAGAAAAAAAAAATTGGGGAATTGAAATTTTAACTGTCTATTATTTACAAATCCATATCTGTGATACTTCTTTTAACCCGGATTGTGACTGATTGTATTGTATATATCTATTTGTGAATAAATTATTTTCAATTCAAGAGAAAAAATAATTGAAATTTTAAATAACTGCACGCCATGTTTTTGTCAATCAGTCGGCTACAAGCATTCTGTGTTTCATTCATTTAGACGTTCTGTGCAATGTTTAAGTAAAACTGGACTTCTAAGTTAAATACTGAGCATTCACCTGTAAACACAGGTCATGGAAATACATTATTTATGCGATCCACGTTAGCTCAATCCGCCTAAAATTCAAGATAGAACGTCATCTTTGACATTTCTCTAATTGCTAGATAAAGAAAACTGCATGACACAAAGGTATAGCAAATCTGACTGCAGCTAGAAAAACTGAGGCATGTGCTTTAAAATAGAAACTTGTAAATTAACCTGGCATGGAAATAGGCTGAACTCGCTGCCACATTCCTTTCTCAAATACAGCTATTTGTTTTGAACTTTGCAAGACATCCGTTCTCTACAAGAACTCCTGTGTCCATACTCAAAGCGCTAGGAGGACAAATACAGTCCTCTACTCGTGATACTGAACTCCTTTATACAAAACCTTTATCCTGTAAAGACGCCAGATCCACAAAAGTGTTGGCACATTTTGATTGTTTGGAATCGGTATTTTCCTTTCATATGGCATCAGATCTCTGATAATTTTGTTACTTGTTATGTATTAGCATATAATTACAAAAAATTCAGAAAACTACCGATGCATAAATCCACTTGGCATGACTATTCACCTTGTGGGACACTAACTGTGAAAGTCTTGATAGGAGTTGATCATGGAAATTCAAATTCCCTCCATTGACAGCTGATTGGTGCTACCGAATGTCATTCAATTTGTAAACAGGGAGCCTTCTCACCCCTCATTGACCATGCCTCCGTCCAGCATGCTTTTCCCAAAGTGACCCAAATCAACACCAGGAAGTACAGTTTGAAGCCTCATCTGCAAGTTGAAATATCAGATGTCTCAGAAATACTGAAAAATCACAGCTCATCAATCCATAAAGATCTGCTCTCAAATTTCTAAACAGTGTAGGTCGAGGGCTCCGACCCGGAAGTGATTACCTCCGGTCTGATGGCATATGCTAAACTTTCTGAGCAGCCGTCGCATTGACAGTTTTCCAAATCCAAAGTCTGTCATAAACGCCTACGCAAGACGGAGAACAATGGTATCAAGATGCTACAATTTTGTGTCGGGTGCTGACTCCGTGGCGCAACGGTAGCGCGTCTGACTCCAGATCAGAAGGTTGCGTGTTCGAATCACGTCGGGGTCACAGAATTTTTTTGGGGAGTTTTCCTTATAAAATATCCTTTCAAAATTGAGGAATTTTGTCCAAAATGGAAAATTGCTATGCCACCTATAATAATGTTCTATAACTAACATGTGATATCCCAATTTGTAACTTTGTTAGTACAGTTCATATTTCTGTGATTATTATCTTTTAACACCGAACTGTATATCTTGAAGATGGTTCTATATTTGTGATCAATTTCAGTGAATAAATTATTAACTTTTCAAGAGAAAAAAAAAATGAGGAATTGAAATTTTAACTGTCTATTATTTACAAACCCATATCTGTGATACTTCTTTTAACCCGGATTGTGACTGATTGTATTGTATATATCAATTTGTGAATAAATTATTTTCAATTCAAGAGAAAAAATAATTGAAATTTTAAATAACTGCACGCCATGTTTTTGTAAATCAGTCGGCTACAAGCATTCTGTGTTTCATTCATTTAGACGTTCTGTGCAATGTTTAAGTAAAACTGGACTTCTAAGTTAAATACTGAGCATTCACCTGTAAACACAGGTCATGGAAATACATTATTTATGCGATCCACGTTAGCTCAATCCGCCTAAAATTCAAGATAGAACGTCATCTTTGACATTTCTCTAATTGCTAGATAAAGAAAACTGCATGACACAAAGGTAACAAATCTGACTGCAGCTAGAAAAAACTGAGGCATGTGCTTTAAAGTAGAAACTTGTAAATTAACCTGGCATGGAAATAGACTGAACTCGCTGCCACATTCCTTTCTCAAAATACAGCTATTTGTTTTGAACTTTGCAAGACATCCGTTCTCTACAAGAACTCCTGTGTCCATACTCAAAGCCCCAGGAGGATAAATACAGTCCTCTACTCGTGGTACTGAACTCCTTTATACAAAACCTTTATCCTGTAAAGATGCCAGATCCACAAAAGTGTTGGCACATTTTGGTTGTTTGGAATCGGTATTTTCCTTTCATATGGCATCAGATCTCTGATAATTTTGTTACATGTTATGTATTAGCATATAATTACAAAAAATTCAGAAAACTACCGAAGCATAAATCCACTTGGCATGACTATTCACCTTGTGGGACACTAACTGTGAAAGTCTTGATAGGAGTTGATCATGGAAATTTCAAATTCCCTCCATTGACAGCTGATTGGTGCTACCGAATGTCATTCAATTTGCAAACAGGGAGCCTTCTCACCCCTCATTGACCATGCCTCCGTCCAGCATGCTTTTCCCAAAGTGACCCAAATCAACACCAGGAAGTACAGTTTGAAGCCTCATCTGCAAGTTGAAATATCAGATGTATCAGAAATACTGAAAAATCACAGCTCATCAATCCATAAAGATCTGCTCTCAAATTTCTAAACAGTGTAGGTCGAGGGCTCCGACCCGGAAGTGATTACCTCCGGTCTGATGGCATATGCTAAACTTTCTGAGCAGCCGTCGCCATTGACAGTTTTTCAAATCCAAAGTCTGTCATAAACGCCTACGCAAGACGGAGAACAATGGTATCAAGATGCTACAAGTGTGTGTTGGCTGCTGACTCCGTGGCGCAACGGTAGCGCTTCTGACTCCATGGTGGTAGCTTGGACTCCGAGGTGAAAGGACGTGTTTTCTGAGCTCCGCTAACACCTGTATTGTTGCTGCTGAGATTTGAATATTGGACTGTTGGTGTGGTGTGAATTCGGCTGGCACTATGGCCTCTCCTGTGGGCCAAAGACGTGATGTTTTACCAACCGAAAAGAGGCATTACCTAAAGGATCTATCGATGATTGTTGAAGTTGGAGATGTTAAGACCATTTCTGCTGAGAAGGTGATTCAGTGTGTCGAACAAACATGTGGCTTGAACACAATTTACGCGTGTGTTCCGAAAGGTACGACTGCGTATGAAATAACTTTGTCGGACAGAAATTCGAGCGACTTACTTTGTGAGGGAGTTGCCATTGATGGTGATAATTTTATGTGCAGTGAAGTCACACAGAGAACATTTGTTGTGTCGTTCATGCATTTGTCATCGTATGTGCAGGATGAGGAGATTCTTCGGAAACTACAAGATCTGAACGTGACAATCCTGTCTGATATAAAGAGGAAAGTGCACAAAGGAACAAATGTCGTGGACGGAACGAGACATCTTCGAGTGAGATTGCCACCGAACATGAAAAGTTTACCATACGCGATGAAGTTTACAACAGGAAACGGTTCCGACTATTTCAGAGTTGTGCACAATAACCAAGTGAAGGTATGTTCCCAGTGTTATTCGGACTTGCATGTGGTCAAGGACTGCCCAGAAGTCCGTTGTTTTGAATGTAGAATTCAGGGCCATTTTGCTCGGTCATGTACCTCTCCTTCTTGCCCAAACTGCGGATATAAGGGGTTAAAGTGCAGATGTGAATATTGTGAAACTTGCGCAAGATTATCCTGTATTTGCTCAAGTGGAGAAATGGATGACGAAGAGTGTGGATATGAGATGTGCGGCATGTGCAGAGAGTGGGAGTGTGTGTGCAAGCAAAACACTGAAATCACAGAAAGCAAGGAATCGACGACTGTCACAATTGTTGCCGATATCCACACTAAAGAGTCGATTACGGATGAGAGCAAAAACAACTCAGAAACCAGCAATTTAATTGTTATGCAAAATGAGCAGCCTAATCCTGAAACAAAAGACAACGAGGAGATTGAGGTTTTGGTTACACCAGCTGTTGTTTCAATTGAATGTGTTATTGAAAATGTGAGGTCTCCAGCAGAGGGCAAAGGAGGTGAAATGGATTACAATGACGGAACAGATGAAAGTGATCATGGTGATGTCGCCGAGTGGCATACGGTGAACCGAGGTCGTGGATCACGATCGCTTGCGAATGGAGACAACATTAGTGAGATCCGAAACAGGAGGAAACGGGTGATTGCGACTCCGAATTTAACGCGGGCAAAGATCAGAGCAAAGGACAAACATACGAAGTGAATTATAAAACATTCTTTATATTTTCTGCAATGGTAGTAATATTATCTCTGAACTGCAATGGCCTAAGAAACGTAAACAAAATAAACGACGTCGTGCATAGTATGAAGGCCGATATTGTTTGCTTACAGGAAACGTTTTGGACTGATGATTTCATCAAACAGTATGAACATTTGTTTCAAGGAAAAGTTTTCTATGATAACTCGACTGATGGTCACAAAGGTGTAGCAATTGTTGTTTCCAACCATTTAAAAGTATGTGTGAAATCTGTGCTCGGTGATGGTACAGGGAGACTGTTGAGATTAACTTTTGTTTTTGACAATATGGAAATTGATGTTTTTAGTGTTTATGCGCCAAATATAGTAAAAGATAGAGTTACATTTTTTCAGAATTTTGGCTCATATATACGAGATGTTGGGAAAATATTCAGTGGCGATTTTAATACTGTATTCAGTGCACTTGATAGATCTAGTAAAAATTTGGAATATGATCGTTCGAGATCAATATTAGAAAATTTTGTTGACAACACTGAATTGCGAGATATATGGAGATATAATAATCCTGATAAAATTTCATTTACGTGGCGGCGAAATATTGAGGGTGTTCTTCGGCAGAGCCGAATTGATTATTTTTTAATTACTCGCTCACTGTCAACATTGGTGAAGTCGGTTTATTTTCGGCACACCACTATTAGTGACCATAGCGCAGTTGTACTGCGAATAGATTTTATAACAATCGAAAGGGGTCCAGGCATATATGTTTTTAACAATAAGCTTTTGTTTGACGAGGTGTTTTGTCAGAGAGTGAGGGACCTCGTTAACAATCAGCTGGATTGTCCTTTGTTTGAATCAGAGAAGGTAGTTTGGTGGGATAATCTCAAATACAAGATTAAACAATTGGCTAGAGCTTATGGGGCCCGAAAGAAGAGAGAAAAAGAACAAGAAATGTACAAATTACAGAATAGTCTAGATAATGAATATCGCCGTGCAGCGGTTGTTACAAATTATGATACGAGTCGTGTTGTAGAAATTCAAACACAGCTCAGAGAGTTTGAAATGGTGAAGTGCAATGGAGCTATATTGCGATCGAAGGCTCAATGGATCCATGAGAGTGACCGTAACACGAAATACTTTTTAAATCTTGAAAAATATAGGCAAGGAAATAAATTAATTTCTGAACTGAGAACAAATGATGGTCAGATTGTAAATGATACAGAGCCTATTTTGAACGAAGTTCACAGTTTTTATCAAAAGTTGTATGAAAAAGATGATATTGACAGAGAAAAGTTGCAAACTGTATTGTCGTTTTTAGATTGTGTTCTTTCGGAGCCTGATATGGCTTCCTGTGAAGAAATCTTGTCTATTGAAGAATTAAAATGTTCCCTTGATGGCATGGCCCGGAATAAAAGTCCGGGGAATGATGGTCTCACTGTTGAGTTTTACAATCACTTTTGGTCTGTTTTAGGGCCGATTTTACTTGATGTATTAAATGAAATTTTTGAGAAAGGTGAACTTTCTAGATCCATGAAATCGGGTGTAATCACGCTTGTATTTAAAGACAAGGGAGATAAATGTTATTTGAAGAATTGGAGACCTATTAGTCTTCTGAATGTAGACTACAAGATAATTTCTCGATGTATGGCTAATCGGCTTAAATGTGTTATAGGGTCTATAGTAGACTCTAGCCAGAGTTGCTGTGTCCCTGGTAGGGACATAGCTGATACAATAAGTAGCATACGTGATGTAATGACTTTTGTGGAGGAAGATAATTTGGAATCATACTTTTTAAAGCTTGATCAGGAAAAGGCATTTGACAGAGTGTCACATGAATATTTATTGGCAACTTTGACTCGTTTTGGTTTTGGGGACAATTTTTTGAAATGGGTTAAACTGTTTTATACTGATGTTCGCAGTGCAGTTAAATGTAATGGTTTCCTAACAAATTATTTTGAGGTTGGGAAGTCAGTGCGCCAAGGTTGTCCGATTTCAGCTATGTTATATGTTTTGAGTGTGGAGCCTCTTGGAGCGATGATAAGAGCTTCTGACGATGTACGGGGTATTCCCATTCCTGGATCCCCTGTGATTTCCAAAATTTTTCAACATGCTGATGATATAACTATAACCTCGAGAGATAAGGAATCTATTAGAAACTGTCAGAAGCATATTGTCACTTATGGGAAGGCCTCCAATGCTAGATTAAATGCAGACAAGTCGGAAGTGCATGTTATTGGTGTTAATTGTAATGATGATAATATTGAAGGAGTGCCAATAAGTAAAGACTGTTTGTGTATTTTAGGTGTGTACTTGGGCACTAACAAAAGATTTTGTATAGAGAAAAACTGGAAAGAAAAGATTAAAAAAATACGGAATACTTTGAATATGTGGAAACAAAGGAACCTCAGCCTAAAAGGTAGAGTGGTTATTTTAACTAGTGCTATTTTATCCCGCATGTGGTATGTTTTGTCTGTTCAATCTGTACCAGAGACACTGATAAAGGAGCTCAAAGATGTCTGTCTTAATTTTGTTTGGGATAATAAATCCCATTTGGTTGCTTATGGTGCAATTGTTCAGCGAGAACGTTATGGGGGACTTAATCTGCCTGATATATCATGTAAGATGAAGGCGTTTCGCTTGAAGTTTCTGTCACGGTTTTTTAATGATTCTCACAAGGCAGTTTGGAAACATTGTTTTAAGTACTTTTTGTCGAGATGGAATGACCTCGGTCTTTCATATGAATTGTTTCTTGTTAGTCATAAGAATTTTATATTCACATGCTTGCCAAGCTATTATCAGGAATTAATGTTAGCATGGAGAGATGTTCAGAAAAATGTACTGGAAGTTGAAGAGAACATTGTTGACATTCTGAGTCAACCTATGTTTTACAATCACAATATCGTAGCCTCTGGCAAAACTTTGTATTCCGAGTTATTTGTACGTGCCAAAATGTTCTGTATAAGAGATTTTGTTTACGAAGTCGTTCCTGGATTTCTGCCAGTTTTGGCTGTGCAAGAACTTGTTCTGTCGGTGTGTCCTGAAGCTGATCCACTCAGGGTTCGAATGTTGTACGAATTTTTCTTGACTGCTATTCCTGATAACTGGAAGTGTGTTATAAATAAGGTTGCTTCAGATGGTAGCTGTAGATCAGCAAGAGAACCTTTTTTGTTCTCTAACGCTAAAAGAAAGTCATTATGCCTTCTTGCTGTCAGAGATTTTTATGATATGCTCATTTGTAATATTTTGAAAAACCCGGCTTCCCTGGCGATTTGGGCTGCCATATATCCAGACGTCGATCTGCTTAAGTGTTGGGCTCGTAATAACATTATGGGTAAAAACCCGGATTGTGTAGAGCTGGATTATAAAATTTTGCACAATGTTGTTTTTACGCGTGAGAAACTATGTAAAATTGGCCTTGCTGATTCAGATCT
>JAVTVY010010100.1:0-46603 GCA_036873755.1 Hanleya hanleyi
ATTTCGTAAGGGGTAGGTCTTCAACCCAACGTTCTCTTCCTGCTTTCCGGCTACCATTCGCATCTTTCCGTATACCATCGTAAAGCTAATTCTCCATAGGATCGAGATTTGGCAGTGACATCACAAGATGGCAGGTGTAGAACAAACTGTAACTGTTTTAATCTGATATACCTTCCGTACAGGAGACTAAAGACAGTAATAAATATTCATAAGGTGAAAGTAACACAGCTCACTGATTGGCCAAGGTTGAGCGCAGCCCGGTATGATTGGAGGAAGGTCACGTGGTGACTCGGTCGCTAGAGTCACTGTCGACAAAAGGCCCACTGAGAAAGAATGGCGGCTGAAAACATTTACGGTGAAGACAGCAGGTCCCGGGAAAATACATAAAATAAACTCAGATGGGCAGATTTGACGAGCTAGTCATCAAGGTTAGATACTTTGGTAGTTATTGCTCGCGTTACATGAAATATTCAGGAATTTGGAAGCAGATTTTACTATTTTTTGAATGTTTGTCTTGGAGCACACGAAACAAATTTGTTGTCAAATCGCGCATTTTCCATCGATTATTTCTGTTTCTCTCCCGATTTCATTTTACCCTTACCATAAAACATACCAACAGTCCATACAGTCAGATTTATTGAAATTTTGGCTTTCTGAAAATGTATAATTTTAATTAGCTTTTACTCAAAGTAAACGCCAAAAATTGCAAGAATAATCGACCACATGGGAACTCAAGTGGCTCGTCAAAATCAGTCTTCATGAATTAGGCGAACACTCGTCAAAACACGCTACATGGGGATGTACACAAGTCATCAAAACCCGCTTATATGGGGGAAAGAGTTAAACAAGCTTGACATAGAGGATGGTACTTCAGATCTAGGAGTGGTGAGGGGAGGGGGTCAATTGGTCATGTCTGTTTCTATTGTTCAAGTCTTTAATATTAATGAACAAGCCTGGACTAATTGTTCAGCTTTATCTTTTAACTCAAGGGAGGTACAAGTTCCCATGAGCTGTAAGTAGAATTTGTGAGTGCCGTCCTCTGCATCCACTGCCCAGTTTCACTCACCAATGGTTGATCTGTCTCATGTGGACACTTCAGTTCTGCCTGACAGGTCACACACGTCCCCTGAATACACACAACATTAAAGCTAATAAAGTAACTCACTCATTAATGGCTGATCACAAGGTTTAAAATAAACATATAATGAGTTAAACTGCGATAAATAGGTTTGAAAACATCACAAATGGACTGGAAATATTTCTGTGACTGCATGGTTGATATTGACACCACATTCGCAAATGTTAGGCTGCAACAATTGGGTTTTAAATAAACAGGTACTTTTGACAGTGGTCAATATAAATTTGTTATATTCCCTGTGATTTGGACAAAATTTAACAGTATGGTTTGCAATGATCATGTTGAGACAAGAAATAGAAGAACAAGATGGGTGACAAAATCGTTATCTAGTTTTTCAGAGGCAGGTTTCTGAAATTTCACAGACAAGTCTGCCTGACAGGTCACACACGTCCCCTGAATACACACAACATTAAAGCTAATAAAGTAACTCACTCATTAATGGCTGATCACAAGGTTTAAAATAAACATATAATGAGTTAAACTGCGATAAATAGGTTTGAAAACATCACAAATGGACTGGGAATATTTCTGTGACTGCATGGTTGATATTGACACCACATTCGCAAATGTTAGGCTGCAACAATTGGGTTTTAAATAAACAGGTACTTTTGACAGTGGTCAATATAAATTTGTTATATTCCCTGTGATTTGGACAAAATTTAACAGTATGGTTTGCAATGATCATGTTGAGACAAGAAATAGAAGAACAAGATGGGTGACAAAATCGTTATCTAGTTTTTCAGAGGCAGGTTTCTGAAATTTCGCAGACAAGTCAAAAATCAATATCAAACCTCCCACAAATCTAGATAACTTTGTGAACCTTACATGAAGTATGGACCAAGATTGTGTATGTGAAGTTTGAGAGTACAGGTAACTCACCCAGATCAGTCGACTGGTGGATTTATCACATCTGTGAGGGAGAACAGAGTTCATGCCCTCTGGTAGGAGAATGCCCTCTATATGGTGATATATTCCTCGTTTACCAGGGATGTCCGTCTGCGAGATATTAACATTACCATTCAATCGAATCTGACCCTGGAAATAACAAGACATCAGGAATAGGATGGTCGTACTGAAGGGCATAGGTCAAGGAGTAAAAAAAAACATGAGGCACCAGCAGTGCTACAACTCCTCAGCCCCTCAACAGTCTAGACCAAGATGTTTTTATGGGTGTAGAAGTTTGGATAAATAGCAGTGAGTTATGGCATGCGAAAAGCAAACCCAAGCCACAACTCAGACAGATGAATGGATGGATTACACTGACACACGGACGGACAGACAGACAGTCGGAATCCAGTATACCCTCAATTATGTACAGGGGTATAAAAAGTGACATATCTACAGGCGGGAAAAAACATGTACAGTTGTGATCTTATTGCCTTGGCCTGAAACTAAGTGTCGGACAGGTCTTTTGTCCATTTGTCCTCTGTTTATCTGTTGCCCCATATCCTGTCAAGCAGTTGATGTTAACGTGAAACAAATGATTATTATTAAAAAATATTCACAATATTATTCACAATTCAACCCCTGTTTTATATATTTTTAAGAAAAAAAATATAGTTTTTTTTTAATGTTACACATGGCCCATGGGATGAAAGAAATAACTACAACTGGCTAGAGTTACTGAGCTGTATCACGATGGGATGGGATTTTCGGCTAAATATCGGAGCCAGTTCATCTCAGAGAAGTGAAATTCCCCACAAATTCTCCTCTATGTAATTTGTGCATTTTTATTCTGAAATTCGAAGGAAATCTATTCAGAATCAAAACAAACCTCCAATACCTCACATGTTATTTTCATAGTGCCTATATAGTCACAATGCTACAACATTACAAGCCCACTGCATTGTGCTTTGATAAAAAAAAAAACCCATGTGAGGTATTGGAGATTTTCTTTGATCTTGAACAGATTTCCTTCGAATTTCAGAATAAAAATGTACAAATTACATATAGATACTGTGGAGAATTTCACTTCTCTAAGAAAAACTGGCTCCGATAGCCGAAAGTCACATGCCATCATAATGTGAGATAGAAACTCGATCGATCCCCTGACGAATCTCCGTTGGTAATGCATTAGCGTCAGTGCAACAACAACAACAACGATGATGTTTGCGTTGATTTATTGGGTTGGCCATACCTTTCGCTATCTTCCATGAAGAATATTTTAGAGGACTTGTTATGCGAGACACTGCTTGCACTGGCTGATGACCACAGTTCATTTTACAACTGAAAACTCAACTCCATCATCGGATGTGTTGGCAGGAAGCACAAACACATGGGCACTACTTTCGTTTTTGACTACTTTCATTTTTGACAGAATCTCACAGGTTCCTACAATTCTGTTACAAGACAAAGTACAAGTTGCCCTTTTCCGATAAAACAGGCGTTTATTATCGTTCAAATCCATTCTGAGAACTAACAAGTCGAAATAACAAGTCGATTTTCACAGTTTTAATGTCAGACTATTTTTTTCTCAACAGCGTAGGGATACGACACTTAGTCTGGCAATACCGTACTACTGAATATGCAGAGGAATATAGACTTCTAGACCAAACCAATGACCAGTCATTCACTACACTGAACCAATGGCTGAAATACAACTTTACTATGAAGCTCTTGATTGGCTACAAGCTAGTAAGAGTATGTAAATCAGTATAAAAGTAGGGCTAATGTATGCATACTTGTAGATCCATTTTTAGGAGACTGAAAAATGGTAGAAAAATAAAAAAAATTGTAAAATAATAATTAACGACCGGTTAGACCTGAAAGTCTCAAAGGCACAAGTAAAAAATAAAAGGATCATAACCTGTAAATTTCACGAAATTTCCTAGAAATAGTTATCGAGATACGGCTCGGACAGACGGACAGACACATCTCCAGGGCCACAACAATACTCCTGAGCCCATAGGGCTGAGGAGTAAAAAAAAAAGAAATTGAAACACTGAGAAATCCATATGCCAAATTAGCCAACAGATTCTGAGTTTGAAAACGAGGCCATGCTTACGTTATGGGTCAACTGAGGCACTGCAAGAAAAACTGGTTTAAAGGAAGCGCTCCGTCCTATGAATAATGAGCCAATGAGAAAGCTTGTCTTAATTCAAAATGGAGCATATCGAAGACCAATCACAGGAGGGAAAACAGCTCACTGCTGCTGTGTCAATATCTAGCAAACTACACTGACAGTCTTACAGTTGCCAGATTGATGATTTCAGGCTCAATCTTGTGCGACCTCTGACGAAAATAGAATAATGTGCTCTAATCCAATCAAATATCGCACATCCTATTTGTGTCGCTTTGTTAATCAATTTCACGATGGAAACAACAGTTAAATTTCAGAAAGAAATTTCATCTTGTAATTTATTTGCTTTTTTCATTCGATTGTTACTGGTATGAAAGCAGATGTCCCTTTCCTCATCTGACTTGTGAAATGGAATCTCCCAATGAACACCTGCACTTGACGGGTATTGATTTCACATAACCGTGCTAAAACGTGTAATAATTGCACAGTTAGCTCAATGTTATTAACACAAGTGTTATAGAATATTTATTCTATAACACTTGTCTATAAAATCTTGCTAACTGTGCATTTATCGAGTGTTTTAACACAGTTGTGTGAAATGTACATGTGTCAAGTGCAGGTATCCATTTAGGAGATTCCATTTCGCAAGTCGGCTGAGAAAAGGGACGTCTGCTTTCATACAAGTCACAATCGAATAAGACAAACAAATAAATTACAAGATGGAAGTTTAACGGTTGTTTACTTCATGAAACTGATTAACAACGAGACATGAATAGACCTATATCCACATATGTTCCACAAAGTCAGACAGAATCACTCCTCATTTGAGAGAAAACTGACATGGCATGATGCCAACCAGAAGGGAGCATCATGACAATATCAGTGAACCAGTTTTTCCACAAAGGATGTCAAAGTTTACCATATTTCTTCAACCTTTCATTAAAATCTTTGTTGATAATCAATTTGAATAGTGCAATAGAATAGAAATAATGTTTTCAGAGGTGTGTCCAATGGTTATTTTATGCACGGTTAGTTTTGGGGCTTCGCCCTTGCCCTAAAATATAAACTTTCCCAAACTAACCGCACATGAAATAACAATTGAGCACGCCTATGAAAATATTATTTCTTGACAGTTATAGTTACAGCAGACTTCCCCATTGACTGGATCCTTTGTAACCATATACCTACCACTTTAGTGACAGTTATAGTTACAGCAGACTTCCCCATTGACTGGATCCTTTGTAACCATATACCTACCACTTTAGTGACAGTTATAGTTACAGCAGACTTCCCCATTGACTGGATCCTTTGTAACCATATACCTACCACTTTAGTGACAGCTATGGTTACAGCAGACTTCCCCATTGACTGGATCCTTTGTAACCATATACCTACCACTTTAGTGACAGTTATAGTTACAGCAGACTTCCCCATTGACTGGATCCTTTGTAAGTTGATCAAATCAGCGGCTCTTATCTAAAACAAGGAAATACCAAAATTATTGCTCAAGTTAATTATTGCTCAAGTTACCTGTTCTTTCTATGACTGTACAACAGCATACATTTAATCTGCTATTCATTTAATTGGAGGAGATGAAATTTCCTGTCATAAAATCGGGGAATGCTCAAGTTTATCATAGAAAAGCAGTATGCTGACCATTCTTATAGTGTCAGATTGCCTAGTTATCCCTCTAATGATTCAATCCCCCTATCAAACTTCAATCGCCCCCAATTTTGGGGACAAAATTCAATCAGTGATTCTATAAAATTTGACTACCCACCAAAATAACAAAAGAAACAAAGGCCTGCAAGTGGCTCACAGTGAAAATATAGGAGAAAATATACTGAGAAATTTGCAAAAATATAGGAGAAATATAGGAATTTTCTGAATAAAATATGGGAAAAAAATCGACCATAGAGGTCCATGTCCCCCGCTAGCAGCACCAGTTCTGGTGGATTACATCCACCATAACTGGCGCTGCTGCTGCGGGGACCATGGACCTCTATGGTCAATTTTTTTGGTCGATGATATCTCATATCATTGATGAAGAGTATGATTTGAAAATGGACTATCGCTGATGAGCTTAACATAATCTAATACAGCGGATGGCACCCATATTGGATAATGCACATCCATAAAACATAATACCAACTGTCCTCTCACCAATGTCCATGCACTCCCCAAGTTTGAAATAGATTGGTTGAATCGTTCTAGAGTTATTGTCCAGACAAGATCTAAATGCTGAAAATCTAAGATGATTGATGGTGGCCATCTTGGATTACACAGGTAACTGGAAAGCAATGACAACTGTCCTCTCACCGATGTCTCACCGATGCAAGTTTGAAGTCGATCAGTTGAATTATTCTAGAGTTGTTGTCCAGACAAGATGCAACTGCTTAAAATGCAACATAATCAAATATTGCTGGTAGATGGCAGCCAAATTGGATTATGCTCGTTCATGAAACACAATCCTAACCGGGATCTCACCAATGTCAAGGCACACCCCAAGTTTGAAGTTGATCGGTTAATTCACGAGTTATTGTCCGGACAAGAAAATCTAAGATCCAACTGATTATAATCCAATAAGGCTGATGGCGGCCATATTGGATTATGCACATTGCTGAAAAACAATCCCAACCGTCCTCTCACCGATGTCAAGGCACTCCCCAAGTTTGAAGTAGATCAGTTGAATCGTACTCCAGTTTTTGTCCGGACAAGATCAAACTGCTTAAAATCCAATGAAATCCAATATGGCTGATGGTGGCCATATTGGATTAAGCACGTCCTTGAAAAACAATCCTAATCCTCCTCTCAACAATGTCAAGGCACTTCCCATATATGAAGTAGATCAGTTGAATCATTCTCGAGTTATTGTCCCGACAAGATCCAACTGCTTATAATCCAATATGGCTGACGGCGGCCATATTAGATTACGCACATTGCTGAAAAACAATCCCAACAGTCCTCTCACCAATGTCAAGGCACACCCCAAGTTTGAAGTTGATCGGTTAATTCACGAGTTATTGTCCGCACAAGAAAATCTAAGATCCGACTGATTATAATCCAATATGGCTGACGGTGGCCATATTGGATTATGCACATTGCTGAAAAACAATCCCAACCGTCCTCTCAAGGCACTCCCCAAGTTTGAAGTAGATCAGTTGAATCGTACTCCAGTTATTGTCCGAACAAGATCAAACTGCTTAAAATCCAATGAAATCCAATATGGCTGATGGTGGCCATATTGGATTAAGCACATCCTTGAAAAACAATCCTAATCCTCCTCTCAACAATGTCAAGGCACTCCCCATATATGAAGTAGATCGGTTGAATCATTCTCGAGTTATTGTCCGGACAAGATCCAACTGCTTATAATCCAATATGGCTGACGGCGGCCATATTAGATTACGCACATTGCTGAAAAACAATCCCAACCGTCCTCTCACCAATGTCAAGGCACACACCAAGTTTGAAGTTGATCAGTTAAATCGTTCACGAGTTATTGTCCGGACAAGAAAATCTAAGATCCAACTGCTTATAATCCAAAATGGCTGACGGCGGCCATATTGGATTACGCACATTGCTGAAAAACAATCCCAACCGTCCTCTCGCCAATGTCAAGGCACACCCCAAGTTTGAAGTTGATCGGTTAAATCGTTCACGAGTTATTGTCCGGACAAGAAAATCTTACGGAATTACGGACACCGGTGTTTCTAAGTCCCCCCCCCCTACTAAGTAGCGGGGGACAATATAGGAAATAAAGGAGTGTACTACATTGTATGTTCCAAATTTGGTAGTTTTTCTGGTGTTTAATCAAATTACTTTCACCAAATGCGGTCATAGTGATGGTCTTTCAGGTGATCTGTTCTGTTGTTTGATTCAGAAAAAGAAATTGGAATGTTTTCATATTTGCCGAGCGAAGCGAAAGAAATTTTCTGAAATGTATTTCCCCATGTCAGTTTGATTCATTATAGAGCATTGATGAATATTTTCGTGAGAAAAAGTCAAAATATAGGAAATATTGGAGGTTGTAAGTAAAATATAGGAATGGCTCAAAAATATAGGAAAATATATACAAGGCACTTGAAGGCCTGCAAGATTACAACTTTCTGTTCTAATAAATTTGATCACCCCTAGATTATATGGTGAGAAATTTCACTTCCTCTGACTCAATTACTAGAGAGATTACTATATACCTTATCCTGTCAGATATACCTTCTGATTGCATAGGGCTTGAAAATGTGAAGCGCAGCTTTTGACCACATGGTTCCATTACAAAACAGTGGAGTGGGCTCAGATGCCGTAACCAAACATGACCTCGTAACAAGTGCTCTATTCAGACAGTTGATCATCTATTTTGTTCCTTTTTCTATGAGATATAATATACTCTCTTGCACGGCATGGAGATACCCACTTCCTGTGTCGATCAAAATCGATAAAACCCGAAGGAACATGCACGCTACGTTTTTTCGGTCCAATGCATCCAGAGGATGTTATATGGACAGTAGGAGGTTACATAGTCTAACAATAGAAATTGATCAAATGGTCCGAAGCCCAGCAAACAATCCATTATTTCTTCAATATTCCTACGAAGTAGGCTACCATCTGCAAATTGTCCTGTAGTCAGTGAGTCCATCCAAATCCTTTCGTCAGCAAAATAAGGAGAACAGTTGACATTAGAACCTTGATTTTTTGCATGCATGTGCATTATGGGACTGTTACCAGCAAGTTCTGAGCTGACCAAATTCTGATGAAAATTTGATTTATAATTATTTTTTTATTATTTATTGATGGCTCAGCGAGTGCACTGTCATGCCCATCGGGAACCCTTGGCTGTATGTTTCACTGTGACTTTTGCAGGTTCCCTGATACGGCATATCACATTGGACACACTGGTTCTCGTAAAATCACCGAAGTTAAGCGACTTTGACCCGGTGCTGTACTGCTGGGCTGATAAGTGTCCAGGGTAATAGGAATGGAGGGCGATAATAGTTGCTACGCTAATGACTCACCAGCAGTGACATCTGGGAAAGTTAGTAGTATCCACTGTCAATCAGAGACTGCTATATAAATTCTCTCACAGTAGCACAAAGTACACACTTAAATCATATCAAACCCTACTTCGTAGGTCCTGTGACATTAGTCACACTGCCAGGTTCTAATTAATTTGGAAGATGATAAAATTTATTAGAATGACTGATTTTGTGCGACTAAATTTTATTTGAGTTATAAAAGGATTTACCATTATTAATTGAATTTTGATAGAGGGATTAAATTATTGGAGGGACTAGTACCCTAGCTATCCTTACCTTGCCCATAAAAATGTGACCCTGTAATAAGGTGATGAGGCGATTCCTTCCCTGAAATACAGAAGAAAAACATGATCTACAATCATGACAATGGGGGGAGGCGAGGATTTCACTCATATGGTGACAGCCCGTTTGGTTGGTCGCCAAGTAACTGGCAAACTTTCACACCTGCACCAGTTCAGCGGTGTGAGGCTAGTGGTCCCCAGTGAAGCGCCTTGGACCACTCGGCCACCAAGAGGGCCCCTTTACAATATCCTGTATTTAATGTATTGCTAGTCGGGCAAAATGCTCTCGAGGGTAGTGGATGGGTTCGAAATTTAGTAAATAGTTGAATTCAAGTATAATGTGAAGCTCACAGGAAAGTTTCAACACAAATTCCAACTGCCAAGATATATTGCATACTGAGAAGGTGGTAGATACACAAGCTTGAATGCAATATATAAGGGTTGAGCGAGAAGATGGAGAGTGGGGTTTGGTGTACTCGTTGGATAATGGATAGGTTGAATATTAAAGTGTAGCAGTAGAATGTCTAGGAATATATGAGGGTACAGGGTTGGGCGAGGCTTAGTTTAAGAGATGGAGGGTGGGGCTCGGTGCCCTGAGGGTCATGAGGGTGAGGGACATACTCTCGCGGTTAGTGGACAGGTTGAATAAGAGTAGCATGACGTAAGCTCCCGGAATATATGAGTATGGGGTTGGGAAAGGCTTCCGAATTTTTCCTAATCCAGTCAGATTTTCAGAAGTTATTGTCTGGAAACATAATTTTAACTTGGTCCACATGATAAACAATCTCAAGCGAGATCTTGAGGCAAGTTGCACACATGCAAAATATGGAAAGAATCTGTTCAGGTTACCAAAAGTTATTGTCTGAAAACAAAATTTTAACCTGGCCCCCAAGTGGCATCATCTATAGGCATCATCTATAGGCGGATCGGCGCGAAAAACATTCCCAAACGAGATCTTGAGACAAGGTACACACATACCACATTTCAAAGGAATCCGTTCAGTTTTTCAAAAGTTATTGTCTGAAAACAAAGTCAGACGGATGCACAGACGGACCCCAATAATATAGTCCCCCTTTAGCTCTTTGGGCGTTGGGGAACAATAATCCTTGATAGAGAGGTTGAAAAGGAAACAATTTGAGATATTTATGGGTTTTTTATCCATTTTATGTACGAAAAATTAAACATTTATAAATAATGTTGGTGTTTGTTACCAAATCAAACCTGTTATCACTTCAATGCCAATATCCTCCATTTGGAGATCTTCTGCAAACAAAATTATCTCCCTTGATCGCTGCGTCGATCGTCCGCCAGGTGGCGTGCACTCCGCGCATGTCCATCACTCTTTTTCCCATGTTGAGCAAGACCTGTTTTGAGTCAAGGCCGAGCAAAGAGGGGAGGATGGGTTGGGCAAATCAACGTTGATAACAGGTTTGATTTGGTAACAAACACCAACATTATTTATAAATGTTTAATGTTTGTGTCCCAAATCTTCACCTGTTATCACTTCAATGCCAGACTCCCAACAGAGGAGGTTGGGTAGCCGGCCTTGTGACTTGCTTTTGGATTAAGCGGAGCACGCCTTGTTCTGATTTTGTAAATCTAATATGCTTAATAATATCCTGATAATTCCCGTGTCGTATAGAAGCGTAGGGAGCTCAAGGTATTACAAGTAATGCGGCGAGAGGTGGACTCTGTTCCATCGTTTGCTCGCATACTTAGCTAGATAATCAGATGCCATCGTGATGTCTTGAAGTCCCTTTGTCTCTGGCATGGTATGTCTTCTATACTTACCGAATTGTCGGGATCTTGCTTGCTTGATCGGTGCCCCCCCCTTTTTTTGATAGGAGTGGTAGACTATACCCTAGGTTGTAGGTATAGGTCCAGTGTAGTCATCCTATCTGTCTGTACAGACATGTCTGAAGATAGCAATCAGTATGAGTTGAATTGATCGTCCAAGCGCAGGTGTCAACAGTATCGTTTAACGATAAGTTTTCCCCAAAGTGGCCCGGGCGTCACACTGGCTCATCTTGTGAGACGATGTCTCCATAAAGGAGAAGGAGCGTTGATGGCGAGTTGGTTAACCCAGTCGGCAGTCTTCTTCAACCCAGACGGTGATCATGGACTAGTGATGTCCGCTGATGGGTCTGTTAAAAGTGATGAGAGAGGAAGACAGCTGGAACCTCTTGTCGGTTCTATAAAGAGTGCTCTAGGCCTCTGACTGGTTTTTTACCTCTGACTGGATATAAAAAACCTCTTCTCCTCCAGCAGGTACACGAAACCTGTAGCGCTGGAATCTGGTACAGTCTTTGGATG
The DNA here is from genome assembly GCA_036873755.1 of Hanleya hanleyi. Classification (NCBI taxonomy): domain Eukaryota; kingdom Metazoa; phylum Mollusca; class Polyplacophora; order Lepidopleurida; family Hanleyidae; genus Hanleya; species Hanleya hanleyi. The sequence continues at coordinate 11,785 of JAVTVY010010100.1, forward strand.
TATGGTCCCCGACGTGTGGAATCGTTCTAAATGACGAGATCCGGGATGGGATGAAAGGATCTGGTTGACCAGTCTGTCATCCCTGTCAAGGAACTAGGTTCTACTGCGCAATGCTCTGATTGCGTAGTGAAGACTGTCATGGATCTGTCTTGCAGGACAGGATCTTGACTGTAGTTGGTAGAACTGGTTGAATGGCAGGCGCAAGAATGCCCTAGTACCACATCCAGGTTTCCTTGGGTGGTAACTGATGTGTTCGGCGAGACTGTGAGGTGAAGACCCTGGAAAGCCGAAATGCTGGAACGTAGTCGGTTCCGTGGGTGAACTTGACAGCTCTGGATGATGCTGAGTGATACCCCTGTGTACTGCTTGACTGAGATTCTCTGCCCTAATGCAGAAGGAAAACCCAGCTGTTGCTGGAACAGAAACAGTGTTGGCCACAGGTCCTCTACTATAGTACATTCTCCGGGCTTGATGCGACTGTACAGTAAATAGTCGCTTGCTGCTGTCATTGTCTGTACAATTGGTCCTGGAGAAAAAACCCTGGTCTGCAAGGAAAATCTGGACCGTAGCAGACGTGGGGGTTCGGCCGTTGCGGGTCCCGGTGCCTCCGTGGGAAAGTGAACTTCCGGTTGTAGTACCCTGTAGGACCTGGAGGAAGCTGTCGGCGGGAACCCTGACGTGATGTGAAACACATGGTGTTGTGACATGGTATTGCTGATACCATGCTGCTAGGACCAGTGTCGATGTTTCTAGAAGATGGTGACTGGAATCTTGCTCCCCCCCAAACTTGACGTAACTGACGACCGTACTGAACGTTCGTAATCAGTGCTGATGTGTTGTACAACCGCAACCTCCAAGGGGGACCGCCTTCTAGCGTAGATATCCCTAAGGAAGATGATGCGTTGCTTGTCTATCGTGGTATCCAAGTGATGTGTCGGCTATCTGTTGCCGGACTAATGGACCCCTCTAAGCTATGAATTCCGCATCGGTGAATGTGAACTTCTATGTGCTTGGTTGAAACTGCCTCAGGCATCACCACTCTGGAAGGGGGGTGAAGATGTTCTGGGACGAGCATTCTTATATTGCTTGTTCTTGCGCTCAGAATCAGTTGTAGTTGAGAAACTGTAATGAGGAGTACCTGGAGCTAGCCAAACTGTGCTAGGTCCCGGGTGAGTAGTAGACTGTAGTTCCATCCCACGGACCTCTGGGTCATGGTGTTGATGGTCTGGTTCTCGGTGCAGGTTCCAATGCCGGAAACCTGCCTGTCGTTTGAATATAGCCGTACTACATAATCCGTGGGGTCCCAGGAAATATCCCTGGACCGCCATGATCATCGAGGCGAAACTCGAAAAAGGCCTCTGGAAAACGTCGAAAAATGACGACAATCGGGAGTTGGAGTCCAACTCCTGTAGAGTCGAATATGCTCAGTAAGTGTCCGGCTCCGTCGTCTGGTCCGGTCTCTACTGTCATCCCGATGAATGCTGGAGTCCGAGGTCCTGTTCTGGAGTCCTGGCTCGCATTCCGGATTAGAGATGACTATCCTCGTGTCCTATTCCAGTGTCCGGGTCCGTGTCGACTTGGCCTTGGAAGGGACCTCATGTGAACCTAGGCTTGCCCACTGTAGACTGGGTGTCTCATTCCAAAGAAAAACGTGTTAAGTCAAAACCGACTAGTCGTTTTTCCCGAAATAGATTCCCCTGATCATGATGTCGGGTGTAGGTGGAGTCCTAGATTATCCGATGAGGAGTAGGATCCGGTTCTTAGAAGACTGAGGATGATCGTCAGATGAAGTGTCGGGATCTGGGGTAGACGTCACGTAAGGACTGACTTCTTCGACGCTGATCTTCTATATCATCAGGGTCGACCGTTCTACAATCAGGTGAGTGAAGACTCGAAGCTTGGGAAGGATGAAAGGATGACTAGTGGTTTGAAGGTGAAGCTTGAGAACCATCAATTCTGACTGACGAGGTTGACCTCTGTCCCGGTCGGAAGATTCCCTCTTTACCTTGGAACTGTCCTTTCTTGTAAGGGTGAACACCACTCTGAGCATCTTGCTTGGGTTGTCCGAGTTCTGACCGGAAAGACCCTCCGTGGCGATCTCCTCTGTAAGAGTCGATAAGGCGCCGAAGAATTCCATCTTGGCCCGTGAAAAAGGTCAATGATCCCGCTTATGCTTCACGTCTGGATCCTGAATCACCTTTGAAAATAGCCGTCAGGAACCAATCAGAGTATGATGTAATTCTGTGTTGTGTCAGCATCATATCTTCCACAGCACAGGCTTGTCTCTGTTGAAGTACCCCCGCTGGTGTCCTCGTGAAGTTCAACAGTCTGTCAAGATCCGGTTCAGACTTCGGGCCCTGAACGGTGGATTGTCTCCGTGAAGAGTGTAAGCCTTGTAAGGACCGGGCTCCTGGAGAGATGACGAAGTCTCCAATTGTCGATCCAGTGCGTCGTATAGGTTGACTGATGCTGGAGATGGTGCGCAGGTTGGCGCAGCTTCCTCCTCAGAAGGTTTGTTAAAACCGTAAAGAGGTGTCGTAGTAAGTTTCTTCGTTCCCGGCGAGGTCATCGGCTGCTTGTCATCGCCGACCACCGGTCTGGGCATCTCTGGAGTCAACGTGTGTACCGCCGCTATCCTGACTTTGAAGGGTAGCATGTCTTATTCTTCTACCTCCGCCTGACGTAGGAGGTGAATCTGTATGAGATGAGGATGCCGAGGAAGTGAAAGGTCGTGCGTGATCCTCATAGCCAACACTGTATGTCGGGAATCTAAATCACTCGGTCAACGGGCCTCCCACCGTTGCTAGAAGAATGGGTCGTGTCATCTCACGGGTCTCCGATGAAGGGACTCTACCCTGGTAAGGGGCTGTGAAGCCTGGAGATGACTGCCTTTTGTCCAGGCTTGCCGCTGTAAGTTTTTTTCGTTTCCGGACGGGGTCAGCTGGCTGCTTGTCATCGCCGACCACCGATCTGGGCATCTCTGGAACCAGCGTGTGAAACGCCGCTATCCTGGCTTTAAGCGGTAGTCCGTCCTTGTTCTTGTCTTCTACCTCCGACTGATGGGAGGGAGGTGACTCTGTATGAGACGAGGATGGCGAGTGAGTGGAACGTCGTGCGCAATCCTCGTAGTCTGAACCTGAGTCTGCGTCGCTAGCAGAATGGGGTCGTGTCATCTCATGGGTCTCCGGTGAAGGGACCTCTACCATGGTAAGGGGCTGTATAGTCGGGAGATGACTGTGCTTCTTGACCAATCTCGGTGCAGTGGAATGGTGATCCACGGGTTCCTTTCCACCTCTGGTGCGTTTATCCCGATGCTCCGGTTTATCCCGTGCTTGTTGACGGGAAACCGGTGAACGGCTTCTTCCTTGTCTGGTGTAAGGTCGCTCCGGGGTATGGTACCTATGGTACCGACTCCGGTTAGGTGGACTAGGTGAAGGGGGTCCGACGTCTGGGATGGTCCCTCTCCCGATGATGACGTACAGGATAGGAATCTCGGCGTTGTAACGGTGTGCGACTTCGTTTACGAGATCTGCTTGCCGTAGTACCGAGGTGTGGCGTAGTACCGAGGTGTGGTTCCGTTGTACGGGTCCAAACTTGAGTGGAGGCCGGCTCACGGCGTTCTGGCTGAGTCCGTTCCTCATAAGTCCGTGACTTCTTGGATGTGGAGTCTCGGTGATCTGTATAAGTCCGTTCTGCTTGAGTCCGTGACCTCTCAGATGTAGATTCACGGCGCGCTGGATAGGTCCGTGAAGTATCCCGTTCCGTGGTACGGCTGTAGGCCGTGGTACGGTTCTGGGCTGTAGCTTTCTCCCGTAGTGCTCCGGTATCGGAGTTACGGCGGTCTGGATAGGTCCGTGAGGTCTCCCTTTCCGTGCTACGGCTCCAGTCCCTGTAGGCCTTTGGCTTGTCCGACTCCCGGCGTCCCGTATAGGGCCGTGACTCCGTGCCGTGGACCCGGTGAGCTGTGCTTGAGCCGGGGTCCCGCTGTAGTGGTGGAGTCCGTGATCTTGATTGTCGGACTGCTTCCTTCGCCGTGTCCGTTTATGTCTCCGGGGTACGGCGGTTCTTTGGGGACTTGGATGAACGGGAGTTGGTATCCGAGGACTCGCTTTGATCCGTGACTGTGACGGGGCTGTCTAGTAGAGTCCGTGTCAGCACTCTAGCCGGTGCAGTAGAAGTAAACCGTATCGCCGTGGCTTGGGCTTGACTGGTCTGCACTTTGCCTATTCTCTCGGTATTCCGTAGTCTCTGTAGGCTCTTGGCTTGACGGGGTCTCGGAGTTCTGCATTGGGCTGATCTCTCAGAGCCATGGTCCCGTATGCTGATCTAAAGTCCGTGGTCTGTAGGTGTGGACTCCCGGTGAGACGTAGACTCTCGGCGTACTGGATAAGTCCGAACTTCATAGGTCCGTGTCGTTCTCTGTCCCGAGGTACGGCTCCGGGCCGTAGTACCGCCTCTGGAAATAACCTCTCTCTCCGATGGTCGGGTCCGAGGTGCTCTGCAGTCGGAGTCCCGGTGCTCTAAGGTGTCGAGGTCCTTGGAGGTCCAGGGTACGGCTCTGTCCCGGGTCCCGGTTCTCCACCAGGTCCCGGCTGGTAGACTTGTCTTTCTTGAGTTGCGGAGACTTGGATGAACGGGAACTGTAATCCGAGGTCTGCCCAGATCCGTAGTTGTAACGGCTCCGGTATAGAGTCCGTAACTCATCTTCTCCGGTGAACTTGAACTAGGCCGTCTTGGGTCTGTAAGTTGTTCACCATCTTAAAATGTAGCTCCAGGGTACTGCGTTTCGCCGTGGAGCTGTGATCCTGTGTCCGTGATCTGTACTGTTTCACGGGTCTGTAGTGAAAATTCCACTGGCAACAGTATCGTTTTCAACGATAAGTTGCTGGTAGGAACTTCGTTTACAGCCAAGTCGTTGAAGAGGGCCTGCGTAGCTTCTCAGCTGGACATCTTGCCAGGTCAATGGCCGCTCTCCAGAGTTGACTGCGTCGCCATAGGTGACTGTAAACACACCTTTGAAAACAAAGAAAAATGCAAGTCTTTACTGATTAAAACTGACGACATTCTTCGTTCCTATAAATCTATATAGCTGGGCGACTACGTTGGTTCATAATGAACTACGGGAGATAAAAAATAACCCTAGAGTGCGTCTATAACAATCCAAAAGTTACTGTTTACAGGAGCTCTCTCAAAACAGGTCTTGTCACCAAGACTGCAAGGAAAAAGAGTGATGGACATGCGCGGAGTGCACGCCACCTGGCGGACGATCGACGCAGCGATCAAGGGAGATAATTTTGTTTGCAGAAGATCTCCAAATGGAGGATATTGGCATTGAAGTGATAACAGGTGAAGATTTGGGACACAAACACGGCCTCTGGCACTGACTGTGCAGAGAAAAGGACGTTAGAATGGTGACACCATGGCATACCTCGGAAATCAACATTAACTAATAAAGAGAGATTTATTTCACCATTAGGTGTACTATTACCTTAGGGGACTGGAGATAATCCAGCGTTCCCTCAGGTAAGCTATCCCAGGCTCCATTACTGGGGGCAAACACAGTCAAGTTCTTCTGAGTAAACCAACTCTGCACACCTGCAACCTGAAAGATCAAGGAGCAATCATACAATAATGGGTGAGGCTACGGAGGGGTGGGCGTGTTTGTGAGTAAACCAACTCTGCATACCCGCAACCTGAAAGATCAATGAGCATCATACAATAATGGGTGAGGCTACGGAGGGGTGGGCGTGTTTGTGAGTAAACCAACTCTGCATACCTGCAACCTGAAAGATCAATGACCAATAGGTGAGTGAGTGAATAGGGTTTAACGTCGCTTTCAACAATGACCAATAATACAATAATGGGTGAGGCTACGGAGGGGTGGGCGTGTTTGTGAGTAAACCAACTCTGCATACCTGCAACCTGAAAGATCAATGAGCAATCATACAATAATGGGTGAGGCTACGGAGGGGTGGTCGTGTTTGTTTTGGAGGGTGGTGGAGACTTTGTTGTGAGTGATACGGATATGACAAAGACAAAGTGAAACACTTCAGATCCCTATGGTTGACAAACACTTCAGATCCCTATGGTTGACAAACACTTCAGATCCCTATGGTTGACAAACACTTCAGATCCCTATGGTTGACAAACACTTCAGATCCCTATGGTTGACAAACACTTCAGATCCCTATGGTTGACAAACACTTCAGATCCCTATGGTTGACAAACACTTCAGATCCCTATGGTTGACAAACACTTCAGATCCCTATGGTTGACAAACACTTCAGATCCCTATGGTTGAGATCATGATCCCTATGGTTGACAAACACTTCAGATCCCTATGGTTGACAAACACTTCAGATCCCTATGGTTGACAAACACTTCAGATCCCTATGGTTGACAAACACTTCCCTATGGTTGACAAACACTTCAGATCCCTATGGTTGACAAACACTTCAGATCCCTATGGTTGACAAACACTTCAGATCCCTATGGTTGACAAACACTTCAGATCCCTATGGTTGACAAACACTTCAGATCCCTATGGTTGACAAACACTTCAGATCCCTATGGTTGACAAACACTTCAGATCCCTATGGTTGACAAACACTTCAGATCCCTATGGTTGACAAACACTTCAGATCCCTATGGTTGACAAACACTTCAGATCCCTATGGTTGACAAACACTTCAGATCCCTATGGTTGACAAACACTTCAGATCCCTATGGTTGACAAACACTTCAGATCCCTATGGTTGACAAACCTTCATCTGCAAGTCCACCTGTCATTCCAGATTGGCATGTCCTATTACGATGAATGTTCAGATATTAAATCTGGAGGCAACACTTACGGCACATTCCCAAGATGCAATTCGCTTACAACTCTTAGCATGTAACTGAAGTTGTATACAACTCTCGTGTTCTCACGCTGCAACCTAGTTGCATGCTACAAATCAAGGGGAATTCCTGTCGAGTTGTTGCTACAAATCGTATTGTAAGAATGGGCCTTACATCGACTGTGTCAACCACAACCCTCTAACCATGAGGACATGTTGAACCCTTCAATCAAATCTTTACAGTGATGATCAACCCCAATGCACACAGCGAACACTTGTTTTATTAGAACAAAAACATAGTTTCGTGTTTTTGCCAGTTTTTGTTCCTGTTCCCCGCACACAGCGAACATTTCATCTTGAAACAAACCGCCAGCATCACAAGTAGATGTAGCATCAGGATTCAATCCTTTGTCACATGAGTGCGGCTAGCTTGCCAGTTGATTGGTTAATAATTGGAAATTGTCCCGAGAAATGTTTGCAGTCACTGCACCGAGACGATAAAAACTCATTTCAGGGCATAACATGTTCGCAATATCAAAGAAGTTTGATCTCATAAATATTTGTTTCGAACAGATGTTTTCTGTGTTTGGGCCCCGCACACCACAGACAAAAACAGCTTAGAACACTGTTTTTGTTCTAATACAACAAAATGTTCGCTGTGTGCATTGGGCATAAGGAGACAAGATGGAGAATGACCTGAACAAGAAATCACATGACCCTGCAGGTGGATAGTCTGATTGCATTCTACCCACAGACATCCCAAGTATTAACAGAGATGACAATGATGTTCTCCATCTCAGCCATGTTTCCAATGTAGTTGTTCATGTTGACAGCTTGATGTGACCACTCAACCCCTAGAATTAGATACACATCAGATGGAAATAGAGGAGTCGTGTGAGCATCAGATGTAAGAAATGGTTCATGGGACCCAAATCCTTGAATCTTAAGTTTCCCCTTACATTTTACATCAATCATGTCAATAAGGACGAGGAAAGTTTACAGGAATAAGAGTGATCAAAAAAGACTAAAGATCTAACAAGACCATGGCTATTGTAATAACAGGTTACGGTTACTGTATCATGCCAGTTTACTGTACTATGACAGGTTAATGTATTACAACATTTTACTGTATTACGAAAAGTTACTCTATTACTGTATTATGACAGGTTACTGTATTATGACAGGTTACTGTATTACGACAGGTTACTGTATTATGACAGGTTACTGTATTATGACAGGTTACTGTATTACGACAGGTTACTGACAGGTATTATGACAGGTTACTCTATTACTGTATCATGACAGGTTAGTGTCTGAGTGTATTACTGACAGATTACTACATCTCAACAGGGAGGGAGGGAGGGAGGGAATTTGACTTAATGTCACACTCAAGTTTGTTTCACTCATATGGTGACAGTCAGTTTGGTTGGTGGAGGAAGCCGGAGTACCCGGAGAGAACCACCGCCCTTTGGCAAGTAACTGACAAACTTTCACACATGGACTAGCTGGGCTCGAACCCGTGCCGGTTCAGCGGTGTGAGGCTAGCTGTCACCAGCGAAGCGCCTTAGACCACTCGGCCATCTCAACAGGTTACTATATAACGACATATTATGACAAGTTACTGTTATGACAGGTTACTGTATTATGACAGGTTACTGACAGGTATTATGACATGTTACTCTATTACTCTATCATGACCGGTTAGTGTCGGAGTGTATTTACTGACAGATTACTACATTACAACATGCAGGTTACTATATTACAAAATATTATGACAAGTAACCGTATTAGGACAGGTTACTGTATTACTGTATTATGACAGATTACTGTATTATGACAGGTTACTGTATTAGGACAGGTTACTGTATTATTACAGGTTACTGTATTATGACAGGTTACTGACAGGTATTATGACAGATTACTCTATTACTGTATCATGACAGGTTTATAGTGTCGGAGAGTATTACTGACAGCTTACTACATTACAACAGGTTACTATATTACGACATATTATGACAGGTTACTGTATTACGACAGGTTACCAAAAAAGTCAGATATTTCACTTACATTGATAAGAGTGATAAACCTGTTATGGCGCCCCTCACTGTTTATAAGGTCAAATATCGTCTTCTGCAACAGATAAAATACTGTAAATAAAATATCACTGCAGAAATTGGATTCCCTGGCATTCAACAAACAATGGCCTTTTCCAGACTGGCATGACTGGGTTAAATACAATTTGAGAATGTGGCTTCATGTAGTTGTAAATGAACAGACCAAGAGGATATTTATCTTAAAATTAACATACACAGAAATGATTCAAATCTGACCGACTGAGAGATTGTAGAGGAGTGATTTCACTAACAAGAGGAGTGACCACAATATACTTCCATACAAATTTCATTTGTCTAGGACTCCCGACGAGTGGCGAGTGATCACTCGCGCGTGACTCATACTCGCCTGGATTCCGAAAATGGTGAGTTATCAATCACTCGCCAGTTCATTATGATCTCCATTTGAACAATATTTCTTCCTACAATGAAATAGTATCTGGCTCACGCCTTGGCGGAACCAAATATACTAAATTGCAATCGGTAAGCCATCCAGTCACATTTCGACGGCCCCATTTCGAGTTGTTGTTGTTTCGAGTTTATCGATTACAATTACGGACCATGCTGCCAAGGATGGCCGCACTGAGGTTGTGTGCAAATATATAACTTGAAACTGAGACGAAGTGGAATCTGCAGAATGAATACGGTAATTCCCCTAATAATTCAATCACAGGAAGTTCACTTTTCAACTCTGTTATTCAAACACAGAGAAAAGGTAACATTCCCATTCTTGATTCAAATTGAAGAAAAACCATATAATGACAAAATGTGACACTTTGTAGCTGGTTTCATGAAGAATACTGTCAGAAATATGCCATTTTTGCTGCACTTCCTGTGATCGAATTATTAGGGGAATTACTGTAAGATATTTAGCTCCCGGGAAATTCTGTATTAATTTTTGAAGATATTCTTATTCCTGTTTCTGCTGAAATGTCCATAATATCGCTTACAGGAATATGTGGTGTCTTTCTGCCTGGTTGTTGTTTTTGGACTAGGATTGATTGACGCTTCTGTACCTAGTTGTACTTTTCCTTGAACACACGCCATATTCGCCCGCTAATGAGAACGCTGTTCTGTCGGTTTATTTGTCATTGTGACGGAGTCATATCACAACTTGTTTCGATATTGCAATCATGATGAAAGGCAAACCTGGTACGTTTGTTTTACTTAAAAGACATGTGGAAATTTACTGAATCCTGTGTTTGTTGTCAATTATTTTTCTTGCTCATGTTGAAATTCACTCGCCTGCGAAGCTTTTCAGGAGAGTGACTGAAACACTCGCCAACACTCGCGACGCCTGATGCCAAATTCAGGAGAGTGACGAATCATTCGCCTTTGATTTACTCCTCGGGAGGCCTGAGGGGGAGTGATAGGGAGAATGATTACTTCCCGCAAGGCCTTTTTATAGAATAATCGTGCTAGATCTTTCCGAGTGTAAAGCAGTTCAATTGAATGATTTCCCCTCGGACATTCTGAATGTGGCGTAAAAGGTGTTAACAAGACCAAGGGTGAGCTTAACCAAAGTCGAGTAACTGTCCTAGTGCTGTTGATAACACGTCAAAATGTTTATACACCATCTCGAACAATGAAACTACTAAAGAAAAGGAACGCCGATGCCAATTTGGCATAGATAATCTGAGCTCACCGTGTAATCCCCAAGTTGATCTGGTTGGCTGGTCATCAAGGAGTTAATAATGTGAATGATGCCATTGGATGCGACGATGTCTGCCTTCATGATCCGCCCCTTGTCACGAGTACCATGAAGCTTGAAGCGAAAACTGTTTCCCTGGCGAGAGAAAAAGCAGAGATGGAAAAGTTACTTGTAAATGGCGGTTTCTAACCAATCATATGTTGCTACTATCCAACATGTCAGGTTTCTAACCAATCAGATGTTGCTATTATGCAAAGAGTCATGTTTCTAGCCAATCAGATGTTGCTAATATACAAAGTCATGTTTCTAACCAATCAGATGCTGCTATTATATAAAAGAGTCGTGTTTCTAGCCAATCAGATGTTGCTACTGTGCAAAGAATCATGTTTCTTTACCAATCAGATGTTGCTACTGTGCAAAGAATCATGTTTCTTTACCAATCAGATGTTGCTACTGTGCAAAGAATCATGTTTCTTTACCAATCAGATGTTGGTGCAAAGAATCATGTTTCTTTACCAATCAGCAAAGAATCATGTTTCTTTACCAATCAGATGTTGCTACTGTGCAAAGAATCATGTTTCTTTACCAATCAGATGTTGCTACTGTGCAAAGAATCATGTTTCTTTACCAATCAGATGTTGCTACTGTGCAAAGAATCATGTTTCTTTACCAATCAGATGTTGGTACTGTGCAAAGAATCATGTTTCTTTACCAATCAGATGTTGCTACTGTGCAAAGAATCATGTTTCTTTACCAATCAGATGTTGCTACTGTGCAAAGAATCATGTTTCTTTACCAATCAGATGTTGCTATTGTGCAAAGAATCATGTTTCTTTACCAATCAGATGTTGCTACTGTGCAAAGAATCATGTTTCTTTACCAATCAGATGTTGCTACTGTGCAAAGAATCATGTTTCTTTACCAATCAGATGTCATGTTTCTAGCCACTCCCTCTTTTGGTTTTGAGTGTTTCTAGAGCATTTGCATTTTCTGCTGGTGATTTGGTGACAAACTCTGAGGGCACAAGTTTGAGTCCTGCATGGGACTGGCCCATCCAGCACGCGTGTTTATAGGCTTACCCTAGCCTGAAGTTCAGCAGAGTTCCCCTGCAGAGTGTAGAACACGGTGTTGTTCTTTAGTTGAGCCAGGGAGAGCTGTCCCACTATAATATGCTGTCTGATAATCTGTTGGGCTCGATCTCGGTCCGATAGAAGAAAATTCTTTAGCTGCTAATAAAAATCAGATATTACGGAGAATATTCACTGAAAGTATCAATGGCTAACACAAAACAAAGTCTGTTACTTTGGCATGGAGTCTCTTATGCTTGCTTTCAATATTAAAGGAAATGAATTCTTTTTCACCTTTCATCGTGTCACAGCTGTTTAATGATACCAACTGGTTCACCCTTCAAGATACTCCTTCACCTGGTATGTCATTTGATCATACTCGCTACTCCTGATAAACATTCCACATGCTGAACTCTTCATATAGCTCTCCACAATAGTCCTACCATTTCCCCCATCCACCATCATTTACATCTCATCCTCCATTTCCATCCTTCTCATCCCATCTTCCATTTCCATCCACCCGCACTCTTCTGTTTCTATCGATCCACCATATTCCAGTCTCCATTTCCATCAGTTCTATCCTTCATTTCTAGCCACTCCATCTCGCCCTTCATTCCCGTCCGCCTCATCCAATCCTTCATTTCCATCCAATCCTCCAGTTCCATCCACCCCAACCAATCCTCCATTTCCATCAACCCCATCCTATCCTCCATTTCCTCCCATCCCATCCTTCATTTCCATCCAACCCATCCTCCATTTCCACCCAACCCATCCGCCATTTTCATCCACCCCATCCTCCATTTCCATCCACCATTTTCATCAACCCCATCCCATCCTCCATTTTCATCAACCCCATCCAATCCTCCATTTTCATCCACCCCATCCCATCCTCCATTTCTATCCACCCCATACTCCATTTCCATCCACCCCATCCTCCAGTCCATCCACGCCATCCAATCCTCCATTTTCCTCCACCCCATCTCATCCATTTCCATCCAATCCTCCATTTCCATCCACCCCATTCAATCCTCTCATTTTCGTCAACCCCATCCAATCCTCCATTTTCATCAACCCCATCCTATCCTCCATTCCCATTCACCTCCTCCTACATGTATCCTTAATTTCTATCTACCCCAGCCTATCCATCATTATCCACCTACCCCAGCCTATCCATCATTATCTATCTACCCCAGCCTATCCATCATTATCTATCTACCCCAGCCTATCCATCATTATCCATCTACCCCAGCCTATCCATCATTATCCACCTACCCCAGCCTATCCATCATTATCCATCTACCCCAGCCTATCCATCATTATCCATCTACCCCAGCCTATCCATCATTATCCACCTACCCCAGCCTATCCATCATTATCCATCTACCCCAGCCTATCCATCATTATCCATCTACCCCAGCCTATCCATCATTATCCATCTACCCCAGCCTATCCATCATTATCCATCTACCCCAGCCTATCCATCATTATCCATCTACCCCAGCCTATCCATCATTATCTATCTACCCCAGCCTATCCATCATTATCCATCTACCCCAGCCTATCCATCATTATCCATCTACCCCAGCCTATCCATCATTATCTATCTACCCCAGCCTATCCATCATTATCCATCTACCCCAGCCTATCCATCATTATCCATCACCTGGCACCCCAGCCTATCCATCATTATCCTATCTACCCCAGCCTATCCATCATTATCCATCTACCCCAGCCTATCCATCATTATCCATCTACCCCAGCCTATCCATCATTATCTATCTACCCCAGCCTATCCATCATTATCCATCTACCCCAGCCTATCCATCATTATCCATCTACCCCAGCCTATCCATCATTATCCATCTACCCCAGCCTATCCATCATTATCCATCTACCCCAGCCTATCCATTATCATTACCCCAGCCTATCCATCATTTTCCATCTACCCCAGCCTATCCATCATTTTCCATCCACCCCAGCCTATCCATCATTTTCCATCCACCCCAGCCTATCCATCATTTTCCATCTACCCCAGCCTATCCATCATTATCCATCTACCCCAGCCTATCCATCATTATCCATCTACCCCAGCCTATCCATCATTATCTATCTACCCCAGCCTATCCATCATTATCCATCTACCCCAGCCTATCCATCATTATCCATCTACCCCAGCCTATCCATCATTATCCATCTACCCCAGCCTATCCATCATTATCCATCTACCCCAGCCTATCCATCATTATCCATCTACCCCAGCCTATCCATCATTATCTATCTACCCCAGCCTATCCACCATTATCTATCTACCCCAGCCTATCCATCATTATCCATCTACCCCAGCCTATCCATCATTTTCCATCTACCCATCATTTTCCATCTACCCCAGCCTTCCTGGTAGTAGACGAACACACTGGCACCCACCCCGTTCCTGACGATGCTTTTGAAGCCCTTGTCTACAGGAACAAACAGGGTGAATGGCCCATGCTCCGTCAACATGTCTTTGAATAAACCCTCAAACACCTGGGTCGCATAATGAAGGGAGCTCTCTATCGCTGGGTTGCCATAGTTATTGTTGAGGTCTCTCATCCTCTACAAAATAACAAATGTAGTAATTTATATGCATAGAGGATAAACTGTATGAAATACGTATCCACTGTCAGAGTATTGAACACAGATTATGGTCAATCAGCTAATTATTATATCACATAATTATGGTCAATCAGCTAATTATTATATCACCTAATTATTATATCAGCTAATTATTATATCACCTAATTATTATATCACCTAATTATTATATCACCTAATTATTATATCACCTAATTATTATATCACCTAATTATTATATCAGCTAATTATTATATCATCTAATTATTATATCACCTAATTATTATATCAGCTAATTATTATATCATCTAATTATTATATCACCTAATTATTATATCACCTAATTCAATCTAATCTTCTCAGTAATTGTCACAAACTGAATTATTTCTAATCATGAATTTGATCATCCTCTAATAAAATCAATGAAATAAGAAAATAAAATAATCTGAATGACTGATTAAATTTGATCCATTAAACTGGGTTGATTGAATTTTTATAGGGTTATTGAATTATTAGAGGAATTACTGTAAGTAAACATTTTGATCAATGTCACTGTTACTAACCCCTGGGTAATGCCTTGATTAATGTTAGTGCAGGGATTCCGCCAGAAAAAAATCCAGGTCCACAACATACGAGGGAGCGAAGCGACCAAATCTAAGGGAACGTAGCGACCGAAGGGGGGGAAAAAAGAGTCTGAGAGTGGGGTTTCCCCCCTTCTCAGCCACAGAAGATTTTTGATAATTGCCGTTTAAATTGATGGCCTGAGAGAGCATCTAGAGATGGATTTTATTATAAAGATTAACAGCAGGAATGTCTGTTTAAAGTCTATTTACACGCTTTGCTATGTACATATTACCACGATAATTTGAACTTGAAAGCAGAAATCTTCCGGGAAGGTCACTAACCGAGCCGATACGCGGACATGGTGGAGATCACATGAACAGATTTTGATAGTGAGAGCTGAAAAACATCATGGCAAACAAAATTATGCCCTCAGATGATCTAATAATATACCCGAATGGTGACAGTTGTTAACTTGACCTTCCAGAGTTTCTATACACAAGGAATCTGGCTGGATGATGGATGAGGAAGCGGGAAATTTTCCACGCGCTTCAGAGAACCGTCAGGACACTGTCCTAATTCTGGCAATTTCCGTCTTTTCAAATATGAATAAAATCTTCTCATTTCCACGGTGATCTCATTGATATTCACAAAGGGAAGACTTGGAGGGATATAAAGTAACATTATATTCACAAAGGGAAGACTTGGAGGGATATAAAGTAACATTATATTCACAAAGGGAAGACTTGGAGGGATATAAAGTAACATTATATTCACAAAGGGAAGACTTGGAGGGATATAAAGTAACATTATATTCACAAAGGGAAGACTTGGAGGGATATAAAGTAACATTTTATTCACAAAGGGAAGACTTGGAGGGATATAAAGTAACATTTTATTCACAAAGGGAAGACTTGGAGGGATATAAAGTAACATTATATTCACAAAGGGAAGACTTGGAGGGATATAAAGTAACATTATATTGACAAAGGGAAGACTTGGAGGGATATAAAGTAACATTATATTCACAGGGAAGACTTGGAGGATATATAACATTATATTCACAAAGGGAAGACTTGGAGGGATATAAAGTAACATTATATTCACAAAGGGAAGACTTGGAGGGATATAAAGTAACATTGATATTCACAAAGGGAAGACTTGGAGGGATATAAAGTAACATTATATTCACAAAGGGAAGACTTGGAGGGATATAAAGTAACATTATATTCACAAAGGGAAGACTTGGAGGGATATAAAGTAACATTATATTCACAAAGGGAAGACTTGGAGGGATATAAAGTAACATTATATTCACAAAGGGAAGACTTGGAGGGATATAAAGTAACATTTTATTCACAAAGGGAAGACTTGGAGGGATATAAAGTAACATTTTATTCAGTAGCACACACCATAGTACAATAAATCGCATGTGTCAGAACTTGATCAGGACACGCGGTGGTCAGCTTCCCCATGCAGAGTTCTCACGTGCAGGCCCAGCGGTTACCAAGAGATGAGCTGACAAGGCCATGGAGTCTGCCGCCTTGCGTGTCAAAGACAGTCAGACGTATATATTTAGAATTTTAGCTACCATTTTACTTCTTAACAAGGGGACCAAAAGGGGGATTTTTTTTTTTTATTCAGTAGCGGGAATGGGTCTGTTGATGGACTCAAAATGACCCAAGCGGAATCCCTGTGGTGATCAATATATCCCACAAAATCACTAAAATTCCATGCCGTGAGGCCATGTAATCTATATCGTATCCCGTAGGATGATACACATACCGGCAATATGATTGATCAGTGTGATACGATTCAATCGTCAGCCGTGGTCAGCCGACTCAAATTTGAGACAACTGTACGCTCTCACAAAAACTTTTTCAGATGTATGCCCAAACCAAATTCCCATTTAATTTCCTTGCAGTGTAAAATCAGTCCCACATCAACGACTGCACATTCTGAGAAATTATCTTTTAATCGTTGAACAGTTCTAACTGGAGCTTTCTCTTGTTGCGGTCACCATGGTGACTGTGCTATATTTGTTGTAACTGAACTTTGTACTTCAAAGACGTCATTGACAATCGAATTGACCGAACTGCCTTATTGATATATATTCCATGAACATTGTTCCGAGTAATTCATGATAAGAGAATCTGACTAAAACGCTAGTTTGTAGAGTAGTAAATTTAACCTCTTCTCCCCGTTGTTCACTGACCTTATTCAAAATTACTTGTTGAAGTTGTTGCAGCAAAACTTGAGATCATGCCGTACTCAACATTATATTTTTCTGTCAAAAACATTATGAAACTATTTATGGATAAATAGAATCTACAACTCTGAGTCTATTATATCCAATTTATTGAACTTGAGTAGTAATTTCTATTTCTTCCTTGCCAAATCTCGTATTTTGGATATTACCGACTCACTCTGTGGAGATTCTCTATATATCCCATTGTACTGTGCACATATAATAGGAATGTGGGGATTAAACAGTGGCTATGTGACACTGTTAAGAGGGATCATGTGTAGGGCGGGTTGGGGGAAACGGGTTGCCCGGCGTGTTCACATGGCCTGTGCCCATCGCGGTGCGATGGAGTGTTCTTGCAATGGTATTCACAGGGTATCAACTTGCTTGTACACAGCTGGTCTTACACTGTACAAACATGCTGTCAGGGTCACTGTGTTTTCTTTACATACTACCATGGAGCTAGAAATACCACCAACCTATGGTAGATTGACGCAATCAGTCTTCCTGAACTGTATTTCTCAAACCAAGAGGCATTTAACTTTACATACTGAGGTTAATTTATGGAAGAGTGACTATGACAATCTTCCATAGCTCAGCTATCAAATTAATAAGCACTCCAACATCAACAATAAAAACAGAGTCATTTATAATAGAAATGAAAGATCAAAACTATGTTGAATGATTATTCTGACTGAGTGATCAAGTCAACACTATGAACAAAGGAAAAAGAAGTTCAGGGCTGTCAGGGTCCTGGCTTAAAGACGGGATACGGACAAAACCCCAGTGGACAAAACACCAAGGGACAAAACACCAGCGGACAAAAGTTTAAACCCCAAAATCCCCAGAACAGGGAAAGTGGACAAAACCCCAGTTGACAAAACCCCAACATAAAATCCCCAGAAAGGGAAAAGTGGACATTTTTTTAAAATTTGTGTTTACTTCTAAATATGCTTTTAATTCTGAGTATTTTTTTGTTCATTAATCCCCAATGATAATCATTTTTTCCCCTTGGACTTGGACAGCAGTCATAAGACATTGGAAGAAACCATGAGAGGCCTTGGACTATATCAGACTATATTAGATAGACTTACTAGATTTAGATAGATTATTAGGCAGAAAGAAAACTAAATGTGAAATGTCACATTTTTGTGTGTAAATATTGACCATAACCTGTAAATATTGACCTTAATTTAATAAAACAAATATAGATAAAATCTATTAATGTTGTTGTATGGCTAATATAATTTTTTCATACAAAAGTTAAAATTGGGGGTTTTGTCCGATCGGGGCTTTGTCCGCTGGGGTTTTGTCCACTGGGGTTTTGTCCCCTGGGGTTTTGTCCACTGGGGTTTTGTCCTACACCCCTTAAAGAGAAATGTGTGAACCCATATTTCTAAAAGTATTAACTGCATGCTCTTGGACCTCACTCTCTGATGTCACAGTGGAAAATTTCAATTCCTGTCCGAGTCGGAACCAGCAGATATCTTATTGACTAGAAGCAGAGGCTGATTTTTTCAATACTTTTTGTGCAAAAAAACAAAACAGCATTAATATGACTTGCTGATGGATGCTTTGAAGATACTCCCTAGCGGTCAGTCAGATGAATTATTGAGTGTATTACCTGTAGAAGGTTACCATAGCAGAGCTGACCGTCACCTATATACCCCTCCTCACACACACACCTACACAAGATAAAGGTGAATCAACCTTATTAGGACATGATCATTCATAGATTATTGTAGTAGTAGCTTTATGATTCAGTGCTGAAAACATTAAAAACTTTCCAAACTGAGGCAGGTTAGTTTGTTCAGGTCATTAAAACATTACTATTATATTGGCTGTATCAAAGTAAGAACAGGGGTGTAATGTAATCGTTTCCATGGTAACCTATTTAGATTACCATATTGTTGTCACGGTAACCTATACAGGTTATGAACATTCAGTCAGGTGTTAAAAGAAGGGCTTTAGGTAACCCATTAGGGTCACAATAAAATCAAGTTTGCGTAACCTCTAGGTAACCAAGTTCAACCGTCCACCATAACATAACATCTCCAACCATTCACCATAACATAACATCTCCAACCATTCACCATAACATAACATCTCCAACCATTCACCATAACATAACATCTCCAACCATCCACCATAACATAACATCTCCAACCATTCACCATAACATAACATCTCCAACCATCCACCATAACATATCTCCAACCATCCACCATAACATAACAAATCCAACCATTCACCATAACATAACATCTCCAACCATTCACCATAACATAACATCTCCAACCATTCACCATAACATAACATCTCCAACCATTCACCATAACATAACATCTCCAACCATTCACCATAACATAACATCTCCAACCATTCACCATAACATAACATCTCCAACCATTCACCATAACATAACATCTCCGAACAGTATTTTCATTATTTCGGGATTACACAATCTTAGTATAGCACAAATAGTGCTGAAAATTGTATGCGTGTTCGCTTTCAAGACCACCAGTCTGCTACCTCCTATTTTGGTGGGAGGACCATTGACAGAGCTAGTGGTTTAGATTGCCGACATATAGTGCTGGTGATTGGGTGCCTTACTCTGGTGGTCGCCAATTCCAATCCTGCATGGGACTCGACCAATGTTCAGCACTAGAATCTGTGCTATATGAAGATAGTGTAATCCCAAAATAACGAAAATACTGTTACATGATCACTTTCTAAATGACAACAAGAAATATATCTTCATGTATCGAACTAGAAAATT
Source organism: Hanleya hanleyi (assembly GCA_036873755.1). Lineage (NCBI taxonomy): Eukaryota > Metazoa > Mollusca > Polyplacophora > Lepidopleurida > Hanleyidae > Hanleya > Hanleya hanleyi. The sequence goes on from JAVTVY010010100.1 coordinate 31,645, forward strand.
AAAACAAGTATATCTCAGATTATATAATATTTATATAGCCACAAAGACAAATACATGTAGGAAAAGAATAAAGATGTATAATACGTAAATAATTTATACTAAAATGTCTCAAAACCATTTTGAAACTATTCTATTTGTTCCTGTATTTTCCTGAATGTACCCAGCTTTAGAACATTCCATGCACTTAAGGAGTCCTCCTGCACACACTTTTACACACCCTCTAGAACTTGTCTTTATTCAGCTAAAAAAGTATGCCTCAGAGCTATGGTAATATATATATTTCTTGAACGCATATTTTTTAAGGATACCAAATATATAAAGATAGTGCCACGGCACTGTAGCTCATCTGGCTGTAACTGGAGAAAGTAGCTGTGAGAAATTTTTACTAAAGAACTGCAATAGATGAGTTTCTAACTTGTATTGTCCCCACTGAACACTAAATGATCCATGCAGTAATTTCCAAAGATTTCATGATAACAAAGTTTCATGAGAAATTCAAGATGCGGCCATATTGGATTTTCGAAATGGAGCAAAAAAGGTATCTTGCACAACTGGACCACAAGGATAACCTGTACCAAAGATCCATGCAGTAATTTCCTGAAAATTCACGATAACAAAATTTCATGGGGACATTCAAGATGGCCGCCTGGCCATATTGGATTTTCGAATCGGACCAGAAAAGGTATCTTGCACAACTAGACCCCAAGGGGAACCTGTGTACCAAATTTGAGGAAGATCCATGCAGTACTTCCTGAGAAATCACGATAACGAAGTTTCATAGGGAAATCCAAGATGGCCGCCTGGTGGCCATATTGGATATTCAAATTGGACTAAAGTACACGTTGTGTACTAGACCCCAAGGGGAACCTGTATACCAAATTTTAGAAAGATCCATGTAGTACTTCCTGAGAAATCACGATAACAATGTATCATGGGGAAATCAAAGATGGCCGCCTGGTGGCCACATTGGATTTTCGAATCGAAGCAGAAAAGGTATCTTGCACAACTAGACCCCAAGGGGAAACGGTGTACCAAATTTGAGAAAGATCCATGCAGTAGTTCCTGAGAAATCGCGACAACAATGTTTCATCGGGAAATCCAAGATGGCCGCCTGGTAGCCATATTGGATTTCTGAATCAGACCACAAAAGGTATCTTGCACTAGACCCCAAGGGGAACCTGTGTACCAAATTTAAGGAAGATCCATGAAGTAGTTCCTGAGAAATCGCGATAACAAAGTTTCATGGGGAAATCGAAGATGGCCGCCTGGTGGCCATATTGGATATTCAAATTGGACTAAAGTACACATTTCGTACAACTAGACCCAAAGGGGAACCAGTGTACCAAATTTGAGAAAGATCCATGAAGTAGTTACCGAAAAATAATGATGACAAGATTTCAATGGCAAATTCAAGATGGCCACCATGGCAGCCATATTTGAAATCGTATCGACACCCCATGAACAAATTCTGGTGTCCTCATTGGGGGGAACATGCATGCCAAGTTTCAGCTTAATCGGCCCAGCGGTTTCAGAGAAGAAGATGTTTACAGACGACACACGACACACGACGCACGACGGATGACGGACAGTCAGGCCATGACATAAGCCCATCGGGCCTTCGGCCCAGATGAGTTAAAAATTTGTTCACTGTAAACCTGTAGGTTGTGAAAATATTTAAATTATAGACATAGACATAGACAGACATAGACAAACTTTATTTTAAGTCGATACAATAGTAAACATTGTAACACTAGCTCAGATGAGCTATTTAAATCGACTAGGAAAGAGTAATAGAAATATACAATATGTAAAAAAAGTGCATAAAACAGTATTAATTAAAAGAAGAAAATCGGATAGAAGACATGCATCAAAGTGATAAAAATTACCTACAAACGGAACAGGTGCAATTCGCGCCGTTCCATTTAGACAACATTCTTTTAAAAATCTTTATATTTTCACATATCCGAAATTCATTAGGGAGTTCATTCCAAAGTTTGGATGCAGCATAAGTAAAAGAGCGTAAGCCGTATCTAGTTGTCTTGACTCTAGGTAAAATGAAACGGTTTTCATTTCTAAAATTATAGGCTGGGTGCATAAGAGTAAACATTTGAGATAAAATTTTGGGCCCTAGTTTATGGAGGCTTTTAAAAACCTCTGATGCCATAAGGCGTTGTCTTTGGACATGTAAACTGGAGAGATTTGCCTTTCTAAGTAAAACAGCATAATCACTATTAAAATCGGTGTATACAAAACGAAGAGCACGCTCTTGGATTTTTTCCAGTTTTTTAGAGCTCTTCAAATTGCAAAAGTGCCAGACAAGCGGACAGAAATTAAAATTTGATATGATAAAAGGAGTGGTAAATGGCAAGTTTTGTTTGAATATCTAAATACCTGCTCATACGTTTGAGAGCGCTCAGCTGCTGTGATGCTTTTCTGCATATAACAGAAATGTGCTCACTAAAATTTAACATACTGTCTATGTTGACACCGAGCAATTTGACAGTTACGTCGAAATTGAAAAACAATATAGTTTAAAAATTTAATTTCAATTTAAAAAAAACTGAAATTAAATTTCAAAAAAGTATTCAACTTAACGTAACTTTCTCATTCTATTGACATATAATGGAATAGTTCTTTACAAAATCTAGCAACTCACAGTTCTGAACTCTAAAGTTGAATTAAATGTCAATAGAATAAGAACCAGACCAAAACTGACAAAGCTGGGACACAAATTTCCTGTTGGAGTTGTCTTCTACAGAAAATGATGATGTAAGTTACGATAAGTTGAATACTTTTTCGAAAACAGCCATTTAAAAAACAAGGCTCATTTTTTTAAATTATGTTTTTGAAATTTGAATATCTTCACAACCTACACATTTACGGTGAACACATTTATATATCAGGAATCATTAAGGAGTGTACTTTCAATAAATATATACATTACCATAGCTATAAGGCATACTTTCAGATGTATAAAGACAAATTCTATATGGTGAGAAAAAGTGTCTGCAGGAGGTCTCCATATCCTTAATGTTTGAACCATAAGGAGGATATCAGAACACACAATCCCTATCACACTAAAAATGGTCAAAGGGAGGCTACTCACTCTACTTGCAGGGGCATGAGAGTACGACATGTGGCATGTTCATGACACAGACTTTTGTTACGAGCACATAGATCTATCAGAGTACAGCCAAACTTGTCACGATAATTCTCATAGCCGGAAATACAGTCACACTGGTGCTGTAAAAGATAAGGCATAGACCGATATACAGTCACACATATGTTGTAAAAGATAAGGCATAGACTGAAATACAGTCACACTGGTGCTGTAAATGATAAGACAAACATTGTACAAACCCAGATCAAACCTCTCAAGTTCACACGACGACAAGATATTGCCTGTTTTTCTAGCCCTTTTTTATCCAGTTTACCAAAGTTAATTATGATTTTGAAGTATATGTAATTTTTGAGTTTCGGCTAATTTACTTGCGTGTACATAATTTACTTCTTTTTTTTAAAAATAAATTTCCCAAATTAAAAATCGAGTTTCATTTCTTTCAAATGAGAAGGCAACATGACAGCTAGGGGACATTAGGCCAGCATTGTTACTTTTGTTGAATAACTGGCCAAATTAATAGCATCATTAGACATGCTAGAGTACCGCAATTGCAGGGGTCGAAATAGTTCAAAATTTCTACCTGTCCCAGGCGACAGGTAATTTTTTTTTACCCGTCTCCTATCAGATAGGATAGGATGACTGCCTTTTTTACTGTCTTCAATGCTCGAGTGAAGCGATATAAGAGAGAAACAGCAAAGTTACCCTAAAAAAATCATGAAATAAAACCAGTGCTTCGGATTTAAGAAGCGCGAGAGCGAAAGCGCTCAATCGCGCGCCTGAATCAAAATTTAGAGGCTCTTTTTTTCACGCTTCTTGAATTTATCGTATGGAATAATCTTTATTTACCTCTAATAACTTTCCATGAAAACGCAAGACGTTTCGATCACGAAAATCCGGAAGTGTGCGAGCTCTTCTGGCAAAGGAGTTAAACTTGGTTCGGATTTAACCGAGGACCGAAACGTCCTCGCTTATAATTGGTTAAATACTGACCAATCACAGCGGCGGATACAGCTGTGTGTTTATGTGTCGACGGACATATTGTTGTTGGCACGCTCGTCTGATTTTGGGATTTGTTTGATCGATTGTGGCCGCGAATAAGCGAAATGGCTACAAAACTTCCACCAACAGTTAGACTAGAAACATTTAAAAGGCGGAACACTGGTGGTGTTCTATCGTATACGACCGAAAACGGCATGGTACCGTAACAGAAGTTTGGCGCAAACTGCGCAAAACATTGACAAAATTCTCAAACATCGCAGAATCCGAGGAAAGGCACAGAAAGAAATAAAGGGATAACAATGAAACACATCAGGGATAACTGGTTTCGCTTACGTTTATTATCAACATTTCATACATGATTGTCAGATAATATTGATGTCGCATTTCATAATGTTAAGAAGTTTGAAAATAATACTAATACTTTTCTTGCAAGAAGAATCATAAAATGGGAATTACTAGCTACATCCCCATTCTCGTAAATAGCTCTAGTTTTTAGAAGGGTTTTTTTTAAGAGGCGTGATCGCTCTTCTTGACAAAATTAGAAGAGCGATTTTTAGCTCTTCTGGATTTTTCAAATCCGAAGCACTGTAAAACATATAATTTGTTGTCTGTATTTCTTTACTGACCAGTTATGGCAACCGTCTGTATAACCTAATTTGTCTACGAGTAAAGAACATAGGCAAAATAATTTTTATTGCTTGAAATTCATCAGGGGCGATAACTGCATATCACAATCAGGGGAGACAATTTAGCCTAACCCAAATGCAGAACCAAAGAGGGTTCAGTTTTCATTTCATGGAAAATCTGAAATACTACATAAACTCTTACAATGCGACCGTCTCCACTGATTTAAACTGTCTGCACTACGAGCACCATATTCGGCCTTTTTTACTGTCAAAATTAAGCCACGGACGCCCGCTTTTCCAGTTTTCTCCAAATTTAAACATGCGTTTCTTGCGCTTGCTGCTGGTATGACGATCAGCATTCCCCCCACAATGGCCGGTACTACTGTCGGCTATGTCTGTAGGCTGATCGTCATCGGAGCGATTTTCCACTGGAGAACATCTCATTGACTGTCACTCAAGCATCTCTTCAAAAAGCGCTCCATTGAGTTGGCGTCGGCAACAACTACAGACAAAACGGTTTGACAGGAATGCATAAACTGGTCACATGTTACAACATATTGCCATAGAACGTCATCATTCGTGTCTGTCATTCTCCAACCATCGACTATTCACAGGTAGCGATGATGATCTCCCCTGATAAGGGCTTTTAACACAAAACTACCAGATCTTATGGAGTCGTACATTCTGAATAGTGGAATAGGATGGTGTATACACGTGGTCGTCGTGGCGTAAACAAACGAAAACTAAACCAGTCATCCAATTTTATTTTTGAGTGAAACTGGGCTGAGGTTATTCCGCAAAACTGCATGTGAAGGGTGAGTATGAATTTTGCACCTGTTGCTTGCGACAGCTAGATTATGTTTCTACCGGTCACCTGGAAAATCTGCCTTTCCGCGACAGGTAGACACCTGACTATTTTGACGCCTGCAATTGAGTCCTGAGCATCATTATACACCCAACATACAGTGATATTGTCGGGTTTCTTAAAACAAAGTTTTGATATCGAAAAAAAAATGAGATCAACCAGACAGTGCTTCAAGATGATAAACATTGACAGTCTTCAGACCTCCTAGAGTCTGAGAGCTAGGTACCCGTCTAGTTAAACCGAGTGATTGATTAATATTAGCACAGATTTTACATTGACAATGTGCATGTAAAATCCATGATATTAGCATAACTCACCCTCGCAGGCCCCAGAAAGACACAGACCGATGTGTTCAGTACACAACCACCATTGTTATCCTGACAGTTGTTGATTGGCTGACAGTACTGCCCATCACCACGGTAACGAGGACGACAGGTACAGCGATACAGGGCTGGTCCAGTAGACTCACAGAAGGCATTCTCGTGGCATGGTGAGGAAACGCAAGAGTCAATCTCTACAAATCAAAATTGATTGATTGCCTCATAAAATCTCTTTTATACATGTACCATAGAATCAATCAATGCGATATATTGTAAATATGTGTAATTTCATGCAGGTTTTTCAGACACTGTACAATGAATGTTTTTCAATAAATTATTTAACTTTTTATACTTTTTTTTTACATTTTATTTCCTTTGCCCAGCCTTGAATTCCTGACCTAATATAGTAAGATGACAATTTCTGTGTTGTATCATTCAGAGCAATTAAAACATGAGGTTACCAGCAGGTACATATATAGACCTACATCTAAGGTGGATCACGGGGCAAAAATTTTCCCACTGCCCTACCCTTGTATTGTACCTTGAATAGCCGTGGTGTTTACCAATAGGAAAACATGAAAAAAATGAGTAGTTTTTGTTTTAGACTTATCTCTACATCATGCTCATCAATCTCACTGAGATCCACAATTTGGAGACAAAACAAGAAAAATGCCTTTTCTTCATAGGAATGTCAGTAAATGTGAGCATAGGGGAGTAAAATCAATTCATTATTTACAGAAATGCCATGCGGACAGGAAAAGTGTGCTTTCACAGGTGAAAATAAGGTGTATGTGTACAAATCTATCCAATAATTGAGCAATGAATAAATTGCAGTTTGACAGTGCAAAATTGACTACAGATACAAATCTCATCCGATGACACATGAACGAAGATTCTCCATCGTAGTATCTTTTGATGAATCAAATAAAACGTTTCTGTTCTAGTTCAAAGCTTTCAGACAGCGCGCTATGAAGAACCCCAGCCCTTAGTCTATTATCTGCAGCCGTTGCTTAAGTTATTGCTGGGGAGTCAACACATTAGAGGGAGAGAACTCTTCCAACATGATGTCACCACATGTTTGCCAAAATAAAATTTTACTGTACATGTATCAATCACCTGCATTGGTGTCATTGCGAGTTCAAAACTAAGTTTGATGAATTTGTATATTCCAAAGGTTCATTCATTGCTTTCTTAGGGTGAAGAGGTCCTTAGGGTCGACCAATGGTGATTTTGTACTTTGGTTGCCATTTTACATGTTTTTACCTATTTCTCCTCGTAGGTTACATGTATCTGAGTTTCCTAGGTTAACTCTATGCCCCATGGCGGCTTACTACCACTGCCCCATGGTGACACCAATTGACACCCCTTCCTAGTCCATGATGATGCCATTTGATGCCTTATGTAATAAATTAATAAATTAATCTCTCACTCAATAATGTTTTATTTCTGGAAATATTGAACATGCTAAATTATTGGTCACTGTGAAAGTAATAAAAAATATTAATAAACCTTTGACACCAGCCCTCCAATAGATTTGTACAAGACAATTTACATTTTGATCACTGAAAAGGTCCATGGGGCAGCCTAGTAAAGCCTGTATGGTTTAGAAAGGGGCGTCAAATGGCGTCTTCATAAGGCAAAGAGTTAACCCTACCTGGCCTGGGGATGGCACTCCCCCCGTTGGTTTTTTGCTTCTATCTCCCGAACGACAAAAAAAAAAGAGAACTGTGACTCCATGACTTTGTAGATTATCATATTGGGGTCATTTTGAGCCTATTTGCAGGACTCCCCGAGCAGAGGATCATGGGTAAATTCAAAATGGCAGTCATGTGGGGTACCAGAAAAGTGATGTTTTCTTCTGCATGGAAAAGTTTGTGAAACCTATTTTATTTCATATCAGATTATTATTTACTAATTAATCATGCGGTTTTTGCGAAGAAAAACAAAAATAAAAAATTGTGACCGAAAAAATCATCCAAAAAATGCTCTTTTTGAAAATGACATCATTGTGATGTCATCATGGAGTTCCTATTGGATTTTTTTCACATTTTCTTGTAGAGCTTGACCCAAAGATATTGTGTGGGAAGTTTAAGCCCTCAAGCCAAAATATATAATGGGGGGGGGGGTACTTTCGATCACCATTCTCCATGACCGTAAATCTCTGGTATGAATTTTTCTTTGTTTTTCTTAACATTACACAATTATTAATGTAAAAACACACGTCACTGAATAAGTTTAGTACTATTATTTACAGTGGTCTACCTTAATACTTCCACATAGACAGTCTTCTAAACCAAGTAAATGAACAGCTGGATGGAATACTGTGAAACATGTGTAATATCTGACCAGGCTTGGGATCAGATCATAGTGTCAGTTTTGACAGGGTTCTGGTTTATCAACGTTCAAAATACTTTAAATTTATGTAGCGAGACCATGGATAATGTCGACATGTAGAAGTTCGTCAGTTTACCCCAGTATTGGAAATGACAGGTTTCGCTGTACATACAGAATTTTGGACAAGTCCCACATTTTAGAGCAACAGGCACGGACAGATCCGGATAGCAGTCAGATGTGTTTCAAGGTCAAGGTCATACCTTTACATCCCTCTGTATCGTCCTCTTCGTAACCCTGGTTACAGACACATGTGACATTACCGTCGACAAGGATACAGCGTGCGTCATCAGCACATGTCATATTCTCACAACCCAAGATTTCTACAATGGAAAAGGAAAGAGCTTAATTTTATTATGGATAAGGTGACGTTTTTACATGTTGAAGGTGAAATGCTATCAGGTGTTGAAGCCTCAGCTGAAAATCTTCCCAGAAGAAATTCTGCTTCGTCGAACTATAATCTGTGATACAGTTGAGACAGGAGAACCAGGACAAGAACATTTACACTGCCAGTCTTTCTTTAAATAGAGACATAAGGATTTTATCGTGGTCCGGAGCTTTCATTCATCATTTCGCAGATGCATCATTTTCTTAAAGGTGAACAGCAAAGCTATTAATTTTATCTAAAATATTGCTTATATACATCTTGTCTTATGAGACATAACTTTTATACGTTTTTGGGGCAAATATATTTTGCAAAATTGTACTAATAACAATATTTAAGTTATCCTGTTATAAATCCATATTGAAAACTTGCATCGCTTGTCTCTCTTGGTTTGTAGAACGTTATGGCGTTATAGCGGTCTCCTTCATTCAAGTTTTATTTAAATGTGACGTCATGCTACGTCGGATGAATGAGCGAGTACTATAACGTCATGACGTTCCAAAAACAACGGGAGGCAAGCGATGACGTTTTCAGTTCTGGCTCTCGTTTTCTGGTGGTATAAGTTTTGACTTCTCATATACCCAAAATAAAACAATAACCCACAGAACTAATACCACATATATTTGTAACAACTATAGAAGTTCTTGTTTTATGACATTTTAACAGACCATTGGAAAGCTTTTCAGTTCACCTTTAACGTCATGCGAGACCTGCTGAATTAAACAGGACATTTGTAACATCACAACATTCTACACACAAAAAAAAAGAGACAAACAATGCTGATTTTCTTGGTCTTGTTTTCCTGTCTTTAAGGTCTTGCTTTATAGTTTGACATGTGTCACTTCAAAAAGAAAACAACCATTGTATAACATTATGTAACAGAAATGACAATTTGGTGTTGAGTTTATCCCCGCCACCACTCACGAAGCAAATCACATACATGGAAATAATTTTGAGAGAAAGAGAAATGGAATAGGTCCTATGTAGTAGAATGGAATAGCCCTATATCGTATAATGGAATAGGCTTGAAACTAAACTTCGCACTCTCGCCCATTACAAAATTCTAAAGACACACACGTCACAAGTCTGGTTTGGGACAAAATCTTCATATGATATTGTTTTGACATGCAATTATATTTTGTTAACTTCAATCATTCTTCAATAATCCAGAGAGATTTATAGATGTCTTCACATAAGTCACTCATCTGATGATTGCTGACCTGATTCACTCTGTAGTAAATCCAAACATATCTGTGGATATTTTATTTAAATATGAGTGAGGATAAAACATTCACCTGTGCTGAATTCAAAAGACAAATGAAACAACTCGAGCTCACCTTCATTTTACTCCCTGAGAGACCTGAAAGCTAACAGAGATACTAGCTAGACCAGGTCAGTGCACATCTACTGTATGCATGGTTTCAGAAACTTACCACCATGAGCACAGGATGGCAGAGACTGCACAAGTGAACACAGAAACAAACAAAGCCATTCACACAATCATAACAATATACAGATGCACATGAAATTAATAAGGACACACTTTACCTTGATCACATAAGTCACCCATGAATCCAGAATCACAATCACATGACCCATCGCCCTCGGGTCCATTGGCACACGTACCATTCACACATTGGCACACTGTGAAATTGGAAAAAAATACAGTAATCTGTAAATTTTTTACATCCTATTACATGTATATCCTCAAATTCCAAGAAATCAAGTTTTTAACTTTCAAACTCATTATTGAAATGAAACATCGAGGCAAATTCTCCAGAAAACTTTCTCTTCAAGTTTTCCTGAAAACTATCTTCAAATTCCCCCGAAAACTATCTATTTAAATTCTCCTGAAAATTGTTACTTCAAATTCTCCTAAAAATTATCTATTCAAGATGGCAAGGCATATAAATAATCCTAGTAAATCCTCTAGCTAATAATTCTTTTACAGGAAGTGAAATTCTTCGCCTTAAAATCAGGAGTGAAATTTATTATGGTACACTCTTAAAAAAATTAATCACAGAAAGTGAACTTTTCCACCATAAAATCTGGGAGTGGTCAAATTTATTAGTTCAAAATCATGCATATAATCCATTATTTCAATGATTCTAGATGATGATCACATGTATTAGAACCACAGATTGAATATTGTTCCTGAACTTCGAAGTCATTGAATTTTGATAGGGGGATTGAAGTATTAGAGGTATTAAATTTACCGGTAGTTTCATCGTGTCTAAATTTATTAAGATTCACGACAATGTATAACTGTATTGCAATCTTTATATTTCCATGTGGTGAATGCCTCCTAGCTTCTTCTAACCAGTCCTGAAGCTGAAGTCTGATAGATGGTAGATAAAGATCAGAGATAAAGGTCAGCCACACATGTGGTACCATAATCTGTCTGATAGATGGTAGATAAAGATCAGAGATAAAGGTCAGCCACACATGTGGTACCATAATCTGTCTGATAGATGGTAGATAAAGATCAGAGATAAAGGTCAGCCACACATGTGATACCATAATCTGTCTGATAGATGGTAGATAAAGATCAGAGATAAAGGTCAGCCACACATGTGGTACCATAATCTGTCTGATAGACGGTAGATAAAGATCAGAGATAAAGGTCAGCCACACATGTGGTACCATAATCTGTCTGATAGATGGTAGATAAAGATCAGAGATAAAGGTCAGCCACACATGTGGTACCATAATCTGTCTAATAATCCCCACATTAATATTCAATCAGCCCCAATATGAGGACAATATCCAATCGGTGGTTCTAATAATTTTGATCAGCCTCTGACATCATGGAAATAATGAAGAAATAATGGATTATATACATAATTTTGAACCGTTTCTTCCTGAACTTTCTGTTCCAATAAATTTGAACACCCCCAGATTTTATGGTGGGAAATTTAACTTCCTGTGAATTATTGGAGGAATTACTGCACACAAACTGAACTTCTATTTGTATGCCAATAAATTTGGTTCTGTGTGCCCTGCCCATCCCATCCCCCACCTGTTGTATGCTAAAGTGGAATTCACACTACCTGCCCTGCCCCCCTATTGTATTATACATCTTGTCCCTATTCCTGTGTAAGAGATACCTTGTGAACAGTTCGCTCCATACATCCTCGCATCAGCACAAAATTCACAGGCAGTTCCGTTGAAAGCATCCTGTAGAAACAAAAAATATCTCCTGAAATTCTCATGATTGGAACATTTACATAGACGTCGCGTTTAACGTCGCGTTCAGCAATATTTCAGCTATATAGCTAGCGATATGACCAGAGGCAGCCTATCTGTATACATACGGTAAACACTCTAATACATCAATCACCCTATTAACATTCAATCACTCCTAGATTGTCAAGCCTGAAAATAAACACCTGACATTTCTAATGAACCCAGTGAAAATCAAAATGAGATGAGCCTCTTCATATACAGATATAATGTGTTGAATGGTCATGATATGTACCATATGCTCTGATTAGGGTGATAGGTTACTTAAGGCTCAAACAAATAAATGGTATGTGTCTACCCTTTAGAACCGTACTAACCAATAAAAGTAAAAATTAAACATTTATAAATAATGTTGGTGTTTGTTACCAAATCAAACCTGTTATCACTTAAATGCCAATATCCTCCATTTGGAGATCTTCTGCAAACAAAATTATCTCCCTTGATCGCTGCGTCGATCGTCCGCCAGGTGGCGTGCACTCCGCGCATGTCCATCACTCTTTTTCCCATGTTGAGCAAGACCTGTTTTGAGTCAAGGCCGAGCACAGAGGGGAGGATGGGTTGGGCAAATCAACGTTGATAACAGGTTTGATTTGGTAACAAACACCAACATTATTTATAAATGTTTAATGTTTGTGTCCCAAATCTTCACCTGTTATCACTTAAATGCCAGACTCCCAACAGAGGAGGTTGGGTAGCCGGCCTTGTGACTTGCTTTTGGATTAAGCCGAGCACGCCTTGTTCTGATTTTGTAAATCTAATATGCTTAATAATATCCTGATAATTCCCGTGTCGTATAGAAGCGTAGGGAGCTCAAGGTATTACAAGTAATGCGGCGAGAGGTGGACTCTGTTCCATCGTTTGCTCGCATACTTGGCTAGATAATCAGATGCCATCGTGATGCCTTGAAGTCCCTTCGTCTCTGGCATGGTATGTCTTCTATACTTACCGATTGTCGGGATCTTGCTTGCTTGAGCGGCGCCCCCCCCTTTTTTCTTGATGGAATTAGTGGACTACATGCTGGGCTACTGCTAACGGGCCCAACGTAGTCACCCTGTCTGTTTGTACAGACATGTCCCTAAGATAGTAGTCAGTGAAGGTAGAGTTTACAGTCCATGCACAGGCTTGAACGATCTCGCCCAGTGACAAGTTTTTCCAGAGCGGCCAGGACGTAGCGATAGCTCTAATCTCATGAGATGATGCCTTCGACAGTAGGGGAGGAGCATCGATGGCGAGTTGGTATGTCCAGTGTATCGTCTTCCTTAACCAAGATGCAACTGTATTCTTTGTAATGTCCGCAGATGCTCCCGGATGTAATGATAGAAATAGGAGACGTCTAGATCCTCTAGTAGAGTCTGTTCTCTGTAGATAGCATCGTAGAGCTCTAACTGGGCATAATACTCTGTCGTTCTCCAGTGGGCCTACGAAGTCTGTAAGTGCTGGGATCTGATATAGTCTTTGAGCACATGGTCCCTGACGTGTTGATTCATTCTTGGCGATGAATTCCGGGATCGGACGGAAGGATATAGTTTTCCAACCAGCGGTCCATGCCAGGGAGCTGCGTTCTAATGCGTGAAGTTCGGAGACTCTAGTGGCCAGAGCGAAAGCTGTTAAGAAGACTGTCTTGTAGGACAGTGCCTTGATCGTGGCCGACTGTAACGGTTCAAATGGTGGGCGTAGAAACGCACTCAGTACAACTCCAAGGTCCCATTTCGGTAGTAGTTGTCTTGTCCGGCGAGACTGTAAGGCGAAGGACTGGAGCAGAGCCGCAACGTTGATATCATGTCCAATATCAATTCCTGAAGTTAGTCTTATGACTCGGGATAATGCAGAACGGTATCCTTCTATGGTGCTTAACTTGAATTCCTTGTCCCGATGCAGGTGCAATAGGAAATCAGCTATCACTGGAACAGAGGCAGTGTAGGGATCGATGTCTCTGGTCCCACACCAGGTATGGAAGTAAGCCCACTTGGCCTGGTAAAGTCTAGAGGTGGATGGTCTGTTTGCTGTCGCCATCGCCTCTGTAACTGGTCTTGAAAATCCCTGGTTTGCAAGGGAATCCCTGATAATCTGCAGGCGTGAAGGTTGAGCCACTGTGGATCGTGGTGTAGGATACCCTGCCGTTGGTCTAGTAGTCGGCGCCACGGTGGTAGCTGACGAGGGAAGTCGGTCAGTAGCTGGACTAGTGATGGGAACCATGGGCGATTCGGCCACCATGGTACTATGAGGATGATGACACTGCTGTGCTCTGTTATCTTGTTCAAGACTGCCTGAATAAGCGCTATCGGTGGAAATGCGTAAGCGATCAGGTTGTCCCAACTGATTGACATGGCGTCGACTGCCCAGGCTAGCGGGTCGAGCATCGGGCTGACGAAGATTGGTAGCTGAGTATTGTCCCTTGTTGCGAACAGGTCTACTAGGGGCTGCTCCCAAATCGATGACACTTGACGAAAGGCCTCTGTGTGGAGATGCCACTCCGTTTGTAGGACTTTGTCCGGGCGTGAAAGACTGTCTGCAATGACGTTCAGGTGGCCGGGTACATGTCGTGCTCGGATCCGGCACCGATGAGTCTGTGCCCAGGTGAAAAGAGACCATGTCTCCTGGAACATCAGTCGGGACCTCGTTCCCCCCAGCTTGTTGATGTAGCTCACTACTGTCGTGTTGTCTGATGCGATCATCAAGGAGCTGTCGAACAGTTGAGGGCTCCAGTGCTGAACTGCCATGTTCACTGCTGCCATCTCCAGAACATTGATGTGTAGAGACTTCTGTTGTGGAGACCACCTCCCGGCTATCTTTAGCTCTCCCAGATGGGCTCCCCAGCCCGTGAGTGACGCGTCGGAGAATAGATTCTTGTTCGATGGTGACCAGCGGAGTGGAATCCCGAACATGACGTTCTCCCTGGACTGCCACCATTTCAGGAACTGATGGAGGTGCTGAGGAACTGGTACTAGGGGGTTGATGGCCGAAGCTCGTAGATACGGCTGCAGGTGGAACTGTAACGGTCGCAGCTGA
>JAVTVY010010101.1:0-43173 GCA_036873755.1 Hanleya hanleyi
AATTTCCTGTATCGGAAATTCAATGACAATTTTGGACAGTGCCTTAACAAAGCAACCAGTATCGGTAATTTCCTATATCGAAAATTCAGTGACAATTCCCAATAAATGAAACTGAATTTGAGATATCAGGAATGGAATTTCTGATAACGGGATTTCCGATATCGGAAAGAGAATTGTTACCGAATTTCCGATATATGGGAAACTTTAATTCCGATATCGGAAATTCTGAATAAAAACACTTGGGCTATCTACATCCCTGAACAGAAGTTAGGCCAGAAAATTGTCACAATAACGCCACGGCTAGTGTAATAAACTGTGAACTGGAGTTCTCCGTCCAATGTATACACAAAGTTTGGTATAGCAATCCAGAACGTGGAACTATTGTTAAATTTCTTGCAAAAACCTTAGCGCTTAGAACATGTCTTCCGTGTTATTGATGTGATCTTAAAGATTATAAGCACATTATAAAAGACAGGAGTATAGTGTGACTAACGTCATAGAACCTACGAAGTAGGGTTTGATACGATTTAAGTGTGTACCTTGACCTAAGACTGACCATTTCCATGGTCGTAGGAGGCATAATAAAATCATATGGACTTACTTTTATTATTTATCAAAGAAATAATTATTTCCTATGTACAGCAGGTGGAGACTACGTTTTCACACTCACATCGTGCTTCTTGACGAAATCCATGTGGGCTGCCATGTCAGCATGGTTCAAGGCCACTGCGCATTGGTTTTGCACAGAATCTTTTCTTACCCCCAAAAATGTCTGGATTAGTCTCTAAATTTCATCAAAAAAAGGTCAGCTCAGAACTTGCTGGTAACAGTCCCCTCATGCACGTTCATGCCAAAAATCAACGTTCTAATGTCAACGGTTCGTAGGAATAGGGGAGACGGTAGAGTCATCTGACTTGGGGACTCTCTATCTAGAAATACGGGAGATGGTCGAGATCCTCTCAAAATTTCGAGGTTTATAGGTCACCTAAGTAGGTCAGCTCAGAACTTGCTGGTAAAGCCTACTTCGTATACGGCCTGCGAAACATGGCAGTGTGACAAACGTCACAGGACATCAGACGCGAACTGAACTCTTGGAAATCCCTCACCCCCAAGTTGAAATCCTGCCTATATTAAGAAGGGCACTGCCGAAGTGAGAATCACCAGTGATTTTCATTAAAACTCACCAGAAATTTTCATCAAAAGTAGGTCAGCTCAGAACTTCCTGGTAACAGTCCCTTAATGCACTTTCATGCCAAAAATCAAGGTTCTAATGTCAACGGTTCTCCTTATTTTGCCGACAAAAGGATTCGGATGGACTGACTGACCACCGGACAATTTGCAAATGGTAGCCAAAGGGTAGGAAAATTGTGTAGTGAATTTCTGGCAAAAAAAAAAAAAAGTTTATAAGCAAAGGTCTTTTTTGCATGGTATTCATGTACAGTGGCTCCACAAATTAAGCCGGACAGGAAGTGACATTTAGACTAAAGAAAATCACTTTATTACTGAAGTCTGGAAAGTAAGTTACAACATGCGGACAATGATAAGAACTTTGTTGTCGCGTGCAACGACACACTGCCTCAAAATTCGGATCATAGCCCAACTGGGGCTCACGAAATCAAACTTATCTTTTCTGGATCTTGTATGTACCCACAGGTTCAACGACGGAAGGAAAACAATTCAGAATTTTATAAAATTTGCGTAATATCATTTAGGAAACATATTTCATTGACAGAAAAATTTTGCTCTGAAATATTACGATACTATTTATATGTAGTATTCCAATAACATGCAGTGATTATATTAAAACTCGCACAGAAAATGCACAAGAGATTTAAACAAATCCAAGCTATTTCACTTGAAAATGGAGATAAACCAATTTAAGAAGATTAACAGGAGGCAATTTAAAGTTACAGAATGATGAATACAATAAACATGTAATTATTATGGAGAGAGACCAGCTCTAATTTTTATAAAGTTACAAGAGACCAATCCACCCAACATTACTTGCCAAACAACATAAATGCATTTAAGGAGGGTTAACAAATTTTGCCACATCATTTAATAAATATTGCCACAATGATGCTGTACAATGAAACCGAACTAAAATGTATTACTTTTAATTAAAGCCAAATTTTCTACAAAATGTATGGGTCTTAACAGAGGTTCAAGCCTATAGTCATTCACCCTGTAAATTAAAACACCAAAAATCACACAATTTATAGTACTCTTATAAAATATCTCATTAGAAAGCATGGAATTACCTATAGACAAAGAGAGATGACAGAGGTAGTAAAAAACGGGAAAAATTAAACAATGTGCTCAGATGGCCTACTTATGCTTTTAAAATGGCAGATATTCTAAAGTGTTATCATGAAACTCTGAAGAGGACTGGTTGCTGTACGAATGCTATGGTATCTCTTATGATAAACAGGTTTAGTTCAACCCATACAAGCAATGTTTAACAAATATTTTATAATTCCAGTATCAGGTAGCCAATTGTGAAGTTAATCTCTTTGACGAAAAATATCCGGGCAACGCTGCTTCAAATCCAAGAATAGTTCGGGTTCTATAGTACGCACATTCAAGTTTTATTTTCAATATTTTTTACATTGAAATCTTGCATCAACTGAAAAAACTAAGCGTTTAAGAATTTCATCAGCAACAAAAATGTTTTGAATGAATTATTCACAAATCGAGAATTTCAAATTAACGAAATTTCTATAGTAGGATCCTGAATTGGAGCCTTATGATAAGATGAATCTGCGCATGTTACAGACAAATTACTGGTACCCTAGCAAGTTTTTAAAGGATATAGACTGGAAAAGTAGCAAAATGGAGTGTTTTTGGAAATAAATAAATGAATGCAAAATCCTGAATGTAAATTCGTCAATATTTCTTTCAGAGATGCATAAAGATGTTAGTGTCATATTCCAAATATCAATTTTCCATCAAGCTGCTTTCGACAGGGATAACATCGGATTTTTATATACTGACCTTAACCTGTTTAAGACATGATAATATCATAAAGATATATGTATACCAAACTGTGACAGTTGACCTTCACCTGTTAATGTATGGTACATGTAGTTTTTTTTAAATTATAAATACATTCTGATAAAAATAACCAAAAGGAACAATGATGAAAAGAATATAAATAAATAAGTCTTGTGGAAATGAGATTCATAATAAATTCAAACAAAAGTGTGTAGACTGCAACATATATATGAACAGAAAAAGTGTTCTGTATAATTATCTATAAAATGCAAAATAATGGATTTCATCAAGCACGACTGGTCTGAACAAGGTAGAAATTAAAAAACAAAATTCAAAATGAAATTTCATCACAGATCAAATTAAAAATTAAAACAATCAACACAACACTAAAGTTAATCCATACATGTACACAATTTCCATAGTTTAAACAAATATAAATTTTGCATAAACAAATACAGCATCAAGCGGATTAAGTCCCTTCAAACAAGTTCTAATGACGAATACAGTACGTACTCCACTTCGTATACTCTGGCAGTCCATTTTTGCACAGATTACTTTCTCTATACTCATTCCATACAAATATGCCACTATTGCACATAATATATACAACCAGAAATGTACAAATGAACTGTGTTGGCCAGGCTTCAACATTGGAACGCCAACATGGGAAGCAATAAAAGACTTTACACTTGAGTGTGACCACAAAGGTCTGGTTTTCTTTTGATATTTTCATGGATATTGCCAAGATTTCTTCAGAGAGGGTCGTTTCATGTGCTTTCTTATTACAGAGTCCTATTCTGTACTGTCCAATATTCCTATAGCCCCAGAGAGGCTGTACTCGCAGCCAATAACTGTACTAGTGACACCCTTGATATTAGGACATACATGTATGCACAGTGATAAAGATCTCCTCATTCTGCATTGCTGAGAACACATACATGTACTAGTCTAAATGTGAGGGGTACATGTATGAGAAGTGACAGTAGGCCTAGTGTGGTCAAGTTAAAGGCAATGTTATGGGAATGGTGTCTGAACTATCCCATTATGGAGGACCATGCTTCTGGTCATACACAGAATATATATCCTGATGAAAGTATACTCTAGTGGTCCTTTAGACTCCATAAAATAACTTTTTCATTTTATATCCTTCTTTTTGACTGGTACATTTTATTTCTAAACTGACAGATTTGCACCCTAGCAAGGATTTGAAGGACTTCATCAGGACACATAATCTTTCCTGCTTTCTTTCGTGCAGAAGAGCCCGCATTTAAGACAGTTATTATTATGTCAGGATTTGTTTTTAGGAATACATGTATACATGTTTATATGCTCATTAAATGAGTGTGATTATCTACCTCCATAGATTCCTTAATATCCTTCTGATACCAGGGGTGCTTCATATACCAAATTACCATGATATATTTGTGCTGTAAAGGGGCTCCAGCCAATTACCATAAGCAAAGGATGGCAACCAAAATAAAAGCTATAGATGACTGCCATTCCCCACCATAGTACAGGTCAAATGCTGCTATATGTACATGTTATAATGACTTCACATGAATATACATCAATTCAATTTAAGTTAGCTTTTAAGCTTTCTTCTGCAATTCAAACTATCTTTGGTGTGGTTTTGAAATTGAGATGGAGGGAGTCATCTGTTTTATCTTTGCCTCAATTGCTGTATCCACAACCAGCCACTCTGATTGGTCCTATCACCAACCAGTGATTGGAATATTGAGCTCCCCTAGTGGCTGGGACGGTGGGACCTAGGTCTTATGCAGCATGAGAATTGAAAAGTGAAGGTGAATAGCGTCGTAGAGAATCATGCTGATCAAATAAACGTAATATCTACCCTATCACTTCACTTAATAGATCCTGACATAGCCAGTCTCTACCAGACCACCATCCTATTCGACACAGTGTGGAACTGTATTCTATATGCAGGTGAGATTCCCAATAAATCTGTTAGCATTACCATGGAAACCAATACAGCCGTTTCTCTGGTACTAATGCCCAGCACCACTGCCTACCAGGTAAAACTACATGCTCATCTGATTTCAGCAGGAAACTCAGACAAGTTACATCAAGACATCTATACTGCACAGCCTATTTAGGATAAACACATGGAAGGCTTCAATAAACATTATACCATTCATAACAGTTTCACAGCCATGTGTTGAAATAAGGGATGCAATTTTCTGACACCGGTAGTACAAAGAATAAGAGACAGGACTAGTATTTATGAACAGAGCAGATCTACTATATCACAACTGTAGACATCCACATGGCCATCCACAAAGTATGCATGCCTAAACATCACAATTTTAAACACAATACAATTGTCCCCTTCCTACCACCCTCATACTTTATATAGGTATTATCATACATTGGGCGTGGGCATATCTTTAAAGGTGAAATGCAAAGGTTTTGAACCCCCTGTTAATTAATCAGCAATGCTGTCATATCCTACATATTAGTTCTAATATAATACTTGTTACTATGATGTATGTTTAAGTTTTAGTTTACAGATGGAAGAGCCTCGCAGATGGAACCCTTTGTTCAACAGAAAGGTAAGAAATCCTAGTGGCAACGCCGATCAGTAAATCAAAGAGGATGTCATTTTATTAAATTAAGAAAAAAAAAATCGAAATAAGACTACCATAATTCAACGTTATTCTGTATACACAAAGAGAGATACGCCACACTACGCATCTCTTCAATACCATAAAGTTTGACCTCACAATCTTTAACCAGTTTTAAAACCAATTTGCATTTCTCCTTAATATATATCTAAGATCACGTACAGAGTAGAACTATTCTTTCACAAAATATTGCACACATGTTAGCAGGTGTATGTAGACAATACAAACAGTATACCATATAACAAGTTACATTATATTAAGTTCCTGATACAAATTGTACATATTAAAATCATGTGTACAGGCAAAAAGGGAATTCATTCTCCAGGTCTCCTGTATGCACTAGTTTTCACTATACTTGTAGGCATAAACATTTCTCTACATAATACTGGTACTCCTAAAACGCTTCCTAATAATGTGCACTTGAACATATTACATTCAAAATCTGACTAGAAAAGTGTATATGGGGGTATTATGAAGAATGATCAACAAATGTGCAAAGAGACAATCATTGCAGGTACGGTTATTTAAACTTAAAAGACACCATCTGGATCAGAGTGTTAAACTAGAAGCAGGATCCAGTGAAATAACCAACAGCCCAAGACTGATCATTGCAGGTACGGTTATTTAAATTTAAAAGACACCATCTGGATCAGAGTGTTAAACTAGAAGCAGGATCCAGTGAAATAACCAACAGCCCAAGACTGATCATTGCAGGTACGGTTATTTAAATTTAAAAGACACCATCTGGATCAGGGTGTAAAACTAGAAGCAGGATCCAGTGAAATAACCAACAGCCCAAGACTGATTTTCTTATCAAAGTTACAATACAGATTCTAGATGTCTGCTGGATCAGTCTCTGACAGGGCTCACATAAAGGCAGTTCAGCCAGCTGGTATTGCAGTGTGCCAAGGTTCTGACATTAGCTGGTCCCAAACTGTCATTCCTGTACTGAGTCAGGCAGTGTGAAGGTACCTGCAGAGCTGTTTGGAATGAATTTGAATGGTATCAGGGTAAAGATTCCAATCTTCAGTCCTTGTCTGGTCCTAAGACAGGATAAAATAGTGATTGGTTAGGTTTGGTCAATCTCCTGGTGCCACACTGCCATCAGCCGCTGAAAGAAACAATACAAAGAATGTTACTAAGGTTAATAAAAAGTATTTTAGGTCAGCATGTTTGTTAACTTCTTTGGTGCGAGTCCGGGATATTCTCCTCATCACTGATTGGCTCCTCATGAAAGGTTGTTTCACAGAAGCCGAGCATCCCACACACGTATATGGGATCAGCGCATGCGATGAAGGCTGACCAATCAAGACACTCGATACAAGCTGCAGGCATGATGCACTCCAGCAACATTTCCCTCTGAGTATCTTCATGTTGATATTCTCAATAAAATACTGATGATGTAATGATTCAAATTATAGGGGAAAAAGAATCCCATATATTAATTTGATCAGGGAATGAAACTTCCCACTCTCGAGAAAGAAAATACATAGGCATTTTCATACCATGAAGAAGTAAAATGGGATCTGCAGTTTGAGAAGTGGCACAAATGGTGGTTTAATGTCAAAATTTCACCGATTTGATGACTGATACGAATGGTTTAGAAATTTAAACAAACAGTACAAAGAACCAAGAACTTCTTGGCTTTCGATTTATTCAAATAGGAACAGGCAATTGGGTGATAACTGATTTCCAATCAGCTCCTGTTTCACAACACCATGCATACATGTATGTGTGACTGCAGTTGAGGTCTAGTTATTTCAAAGATATATTGCTTATGAGAAAACAGAGGGGTGGATTATGTACCTGATGACAATACCCTAAAGCCAATGTGAACAGCCCATGAATGTAAGTTGAGTTAACCTTGGCGTTATCATTCTTGAGAAATGGTGGTAAGAAGCATTAATGACAATTTTGACATAATCGACACAAATGAGTCAATTGCAGTTTTTTTTAATGGGCTTCTATTCTGATACTCAAGGCATAACCTTGGTAAGGCAAGTTTGAGGCTCCTGGGAATATAGTCATCCTTGAGATGTGGTGGTAATGAGAAAATAGACCTACATGTACACCATAACAATACCCCAAAGTCAACTTTAGTAGACCACCCAGCCTATTATGTAAGATCAGAGCCTCTACTATTTTGGAGATATGGTGGAAACAAGGAATTTGTGAAAAATTTGAGTTTGACTTGGTGACCCAGAAAAAATGGGTCAATCTACATGTACCAGACTCTCAAATAGGCTTCTGCTTTGTGTTGATATGGATGTGTGAAGTATTAAAACCAGTCATACTTGAGATATGGTGTCAACGAGTAAATGAGAGACAGACGGACGTACATGATTGAAGGTGACAATACCAAGGCAAATTTTGGCTGATGAGTAAAAACTTGTGCTTCTCATTGTGAATCTTTCTGATTTTGTGAAAATCTTTGTTTCTCTTTTGTCATTACAATTTAAAGTTTACAAGATTTAATATAACAATTTGAGATGCTCCAGCCCATTCTCTAGTCTCCCTCCCTCAAAACATTCATCCCAGGCTCACATGGAGGAGAACTTCCAGAAATGAGTTATGCAGTGAGGCAATTTGACCATTATGAACTTGCTGGAATTAGCCAATCAATCATCATACACTGATCCGAAATACTGTCGTCCTAGTACATGTATTGTCAGCTGGTTGCTTATTTGCCAATCATTCGTTAAACTGCCTGGTGACATCCTAAATGTCAGAGTCCAATAGTAATCAATATTGTTGTGTAGGAAAAACAAGCATATTTGTACACAGTTGTAACACGTAAATGGGTCAGGGTGTTAGCCAGGATCTGCCTGTTCAAATATCACCTTTAGCTAGATTTGTGCAGTCTACTTCGCTTCTTCTCTCATCTCTCCCATGTTAAATTTCCAATTTTTGATTTCCATATTTGAAATTATCTCTCTCTGGCTATATAATGCTATGTAGTGGGTAAGTAATATAACACAATATTGAAGAAACTCTATACATGTACAATGCTCTATCTCAAGTTACAATTTTGCAAAGCCATGAGATTTGAGTATACCGTCCCAGGAGATACGAGCCCCCAAAAATGTGAATTTCTAGGCGTCATTTCATACAATTTTTCACATTTTTGTTTCATATTCCTACGAAGTAGGCTACAGATCGCAAATTGTCCGGTAATGAGTGAGTCAGTCAGTCAGTCCATCTGAGTCCTTTCGTCGGCAAAATAAGGAGAACCGTTGACATTAGAACCTTGATTTTTGGCATGAAAGTGCATTAGGGCATTGTTACCAGCAAGTTCTGAGCTGACCGAATTCTGATGAAAATTTGATTTATAATTATTGTTTTTTATTATTTATTGATGGCTCAGCAAGTGCACTGTCATGCCCATCGGGAACCCTTCATTGTATGTTTTAACACAGTACAAAATCTGGTGGCATATGCCATCCGTAATTGTTTTTATGAAATAGGAAATGCTAATTTTCCATCATTTGTTAGTGCATTTATCTACACTGCTATTACCAACTTGCCAGCCTCAATACACACAATTCAGTATATTGTTATAGATATATGTAAACCGTGGCCTTTAACGTATATCCTATTTCACATCCAAACATTTCATCACAGACCACATTAGGCTTCAAATTCAGGTCAAATTGCCCACTGGTGATGAAATATCCTACATCAACCAATTAAGTCAGCCTGGTGCAATAACCCAGCAGAAGAAAGAAAGATGTGGTATCATCCTTCAGATTAGTCTGTTTGAGCAACAATGATAACAGTTTACTGAGGGTGAAACAAAGCCATGACAGCATGTTTAAAAGGTCTTTATTTATTTTCTTTGGGTAGAATTTAACTAGATAAAGTAGCTTTGATCATGATGTGAAAATATGAGCACATACTTTGAGGTTTTTTTGTACCTCTTGAATATTGACTATAGGCTATATCACACTGGGATATAATTTAAACAAAAAAAAATGTGTAAACAAAACATGTCTAAATTTTTCTTGTCATTTCAATTCTTTTTGATTCCTTGATTAGGGGATACAGAATCACTGCCACGGAGTGTGTTGGTGTGTCACAGCAATGCAATTCCGATTCACACAACGAAGCCGAGGTGGTTTAATGTTTATCAATGAAGAAAATCACTGATCAACCGTCATAGAATATAATGTGAAACAAGAAAACCGGAATAGTACATTCATCAGATACCCAAAATGTGTTGTCTCATATATCTAGATAACAACGTGATGTAGAGACGCTATTTATTCATCTTTGTACCGGTTATGCTCAGGAGAATGACATAGAATCATTATTATCTTGTGCAGAGGTGTTGGTCTTGAGTTGAATTACCGTAAACTACATACATGCCACCTTTCTACTATAGTATTATATATAAAAATTTGCTGTATTGTTGGGAAAATAATGCGATTCAAAAAGTTGTTTTGATCCTGGACAAGGGCACTGAAAACCATTTAGAGATGTAAATGTATTTTCACACGTAAAGCTTGAAATCTACTGAATTTTTTATTATTCAATCTGTTTCCTTTAGCTAAAAAATTGTAAAATTAAATCGGCGATCGTTATTTATTTTTGGAATGAAGGCGCATTAGGAGATTGTTACCAACAAGTTCTGAGCTGACCTACTTTTGATGAAAATTTCTGCTGATTTTTGATGAAAATCACTGGCGATTCTGACTTGGGCGGTGCCCATCTTAATATAGGCAGGATTTCAACTGGAGGTGGGGATTTCCAAGAGTTCAGTTCGCGTTCGAGTCCTAATGCCTACTCTACTTTGTAGGTCCTGTGACGTTAGTCACACTGCTCATGTAATATAACAGTCTACAATTATACATGTACATTTCACCCTTCACGTAGGCTATAAATGGATACCTTATACACTGTTAATAGCCAAATATAGGAAAATTTTGAAATTACTGACTCCTTTTTCTGCAAACTGGAGCAATTTTGAACGGTTCTTGGTTATTTTGGAAATAATTTCATGAAAATGCCCAGATGTGTGAGATTTTGACAAAGCTGCATGAGAGCGTGAGACAGATGCCAAATGAGTGAATATTCTGCCGAATGCGTAAGGGTTGGTGGGTCTGACAATGCAACCCAGCATCGCAAATAAATGGAAGAGTCAGGCACTCTCTTTAAAATTATTTCTGGAACATGCACAAAGTAGAATGAAAAGACACTGTCCGGAATCAAAACTGAAGGCAAAGTTCATAGGTGAAGGTCACTGTGATCCTAAAAGAAGGAAATCAATAAATCAATCTCTCGTGTTTGTGAAATTTGGGAGAACTGTTGATCACTCTCCTAGATTTTGTGTTACGAAAGTCATTCACTTATGTGGGTATTTCTCTACAATACATGTTCATTTTTCAAGAGAGAGATCAATACCTCTCCTTGGCGGAAACATAGGCGAGTGATGGAGAGGAATTAAGATTGATCATTCTCCTTGAAAATGATAAGACTTAAAAAATGTAACTTAATGTGAGAGGATTATATATACGGTATGAAATTTTGAGCTAAATGGTCATATGTCAACATCACTCACTGTGACCCCAAAATCAGGAAATTATTGAGAACATCATACTGTTACCACAGTTTCTCTAGCTTAAGATAATGGTAAATATGAAACCTAATGAGGTCAAAATGTCAAGGTCACTGTCGAGGCATTGTCATGTAGCAAGATTGAGGTGAAAATTAAGGTTAAGGTCCCTGGCAACAACTCAAATCAAACATGGAAGACGTGGTTATTTCTAAAGGCCTATTCTCACGGTGCGATTTGTTGTAACAACTTGTAGCATACAACTAATTGCATGGTGAGAACACTCATACGACTTTAGTCTCATTCTACAAGTCGTATGAAATAGAACTGGTCCTATTTCATGCGATTAGTTGCATGCTACAAATCGGGGGATTCCCCTGCCGAGTTGTTACTACAAATCGCATTGTGAGAACAGGCCTTAAATGACATAGCCCATGGTAGACTAGATCTAGCCCGTTCATAATGATTAAGTAAGTTAAGTTTTTAACCTCACTTTCAACAATATTTCAGTAATATCATGAGCCAGCCAAGTTGCGTTCCTGTTGTTCAAAGAAGCAAATCTTTGAAGGAACATGGAACCATGCAGACACCCGCCATCCCTACAAAACACTGAGGACAGCCCACAAGACACCGACAGGATGCATAAATTGCGTAGAGTCTCTTTCAGGGATTGCACTGGGCGACATTTAGTTGTTACATGTAGATAATATTCATCCATTGCCATTGTTCCCAACTAATATCACCACAACATATCCAAGCACAGATAGCAGGGAAATGGAAAATACCGAGAAGGGCTGATTATGAGGCAGTGCCCTTAGTTGGCCCAAGATAAGCATATTTAATTGCTGTTGGTGACCAGAAGCTGACCATTGATCTGGGTGACTAATATCTCAATCTGTAAAGGCCAATGACACTTGATTCCTTGTTTCTCATCAGCCGCCCAATGTTATTTTATCTACCGCATGTTTTCCCCATTATTTTCATATATTTTTTTTCTCATTATTTGCCAGTTATCCACTTTACATAAATCGTTGTCAATTTGGAAATGTCATTTCGCTGAATTGTCCAAAAGGCACACCATAGCTGGCTGGCAATAGAATTTGCATGATAAACTGAAACACTATATTCGTGTGTGAAGGTCCGAGTCCAATCAAATGCGTTAAGTTGTGCATAAATTCGCGCGCCAAATGTTTTCAGTCCTGTTCGAATGACTTCAGGCCAGATTAGTTTGAAATAATGAATAACGAAACTTGAAACCCTGCCCACATCTTTTCAAAATGGTGTGACAGGCCTAGGAACAAAGGAATCAATTGTCATTAGTGCAAGTTCCATGGTACATGTATGAGGATTCGTACCATACCAAACTTTGAGAGGTGGGCATCTTTTAGAATTTTGTGTTGGCATGATCGGGCAAAACAGAATTTTTTGTATTTTACATATTCCATTATAGTATAGTATAGACACCCAGTGTATACTACATACACATGGTATAGTAATATTTCTAAAATATGTGATTAACAAACCATTAGTGTGCGAGTGCCTTTGATCTTAAGGGCGAACCCAAGTGGACCATTGTTGCAATCGAGATCTGAAACTTCATATATGTATGTATTATTGAGGGTCTTCTGAGTGTATTTATATATCCATGGAGAAATCCATGAGTCAGAGTTTTGCTACCAGTATGGGTGCCAAAGTCTAATGACTCCGTCTTCAGACTGCAGTATTCCTGAATGATCTTGAACCCTTGTGACAATTACCAAAGCATTCTATCCATTCGCGAAACAATCTACAAGACTCTAGTTTTCAACTATATTTATACTTTGTGCATGCTCTTGTTGCACCTAGAAGAAATATGTCATTTGGCTTGTGTTTGATAGTTCCTGCTTAGCTTCCCTGCATACCACTCTTCAGTGTCGGAGGGAGAGTTGAGTATGAGGTAAACCCTGTGAGCAAAATGTCAAACCGTTTTGGTACTGAATAAGTTATGTCTGTTAACGTTATAAGACTCGTTAGACTCATGCATTTGGTATGCTTTCATACCTGTGCGGTCCTATCCACCACAATCTGATTAAAGCCAGTTCTTAAAAAACCGCTGACCCTCTGAATTGTCGCTGATTAAGATCTGGGGCCATCACTCCCATTTCCCTGTTCTGAGTGCTGACCAATCACATAGCTACTCCTCCTCCTTGGGGTGTATTTTTGAAACATCAAGCTCAGAGCACAGCTGATTCGGGGGACATAGGTTGACATCGTGATTTTATGCACAGAATAGTCTCTTCTAATTGATCGATATATCTCAATTTTATTTATGTTAAAGTGAACGTAAAGGCTGCGACAACACACGCACTGCGTGGAAGAACTATATTAAAAGTATCATTTGGCAGCAACAAATATTTTTTGTGATTTTTTTCCTTCCAAACAAAAAATTCCAAACACAGGAATTATTGACTGATGCAACGAGCGACTGGAGTCGGCCATAACAGTTTATTCATTAGCCTTGCGCCAATGAAAACGCTTGTACGGAGCACGTGATATTTTCCTGTGACGTAGTATCACTTTGTTTTGGCATCGCTGTAGCATGAATTGTAATTGCGGTGGTGGAGAGCTCGGCTGTTTCAAGCGTGTTTTGATTGTGTTGCGTGTCTCCAGCAAGTGTTTACTGACCTGAAACGTTCGATGAACTACTCACTACTTTCGTCGACATCGGAGCGTTTTGGTTCAAACTGGTAACCCTGTAAACCTTCATTTGTCTCTTCGTCAGAACTTGAAGTCAGGCTAGCCTCCTCGTGCGTCGCTATGTTTACATGATTTCTGCGCTTTCTAACTCCACGAAGTAAAGAGCTCCGAAGTGATACGACGTCACTGCTCTGAGTGAGATAGCCAGCATGGCGGCAGCCGGTGAACAATAATACAACGGAGATAATTTCGTTCGTACTCGGTGCAAAAAAATCCCCAAAAATATTTGTTGCTGCTATTTCAGTATTTCAATGTAGCTCTTTCCCACAGAGTGCATGTTGCCTCAGCCTTTACGTTCACTTTAAACATCATCGTGCATGGAGAATGTCATAATCATCTGATGAAACGAGCCAAAATATATGAGAAGGTGTTTTACTTTCCATATCGTACGCCTGTCGCCCCCAATCGACAACAAGAGATGGGCCTAAACCGCAAGCTCAAACCACAGCTGTGGTGGGAGAGGCAGGTTGGCCTTGTGATTTATGCCTCGTTACATTGAAATGAAAGGTCTCTTAATTGATAGATATATCTAAATTCTATTCGTGTTAATCGAACATCATTATCGTTTCTAGAGAATAATATATTGGCCTGACGAAACAATATCTGAGAAGATAAGTTTTACTTACTTATCTTAGACCTGTTGCTCCCACTTCGCAACTAGCTAAATAATATATAGCCCTCACGAGTATGAGGGCTATAGGTCGGCCCCAGTCACCTCCAGCGAGGGTTTTAGATAATTTTATTACGAATCACCCACCTCTGAAACTGCCGTACATCTAATCTCTATCCCCTCCTGCGCACTATTGTGAAATAGTGATGCATATATCGCCGTCTGAATTTTCCAGTCGAAAACTTCAACTCTCTACACGCCATGTTGGTGACGTCACAGTATATGTGTGCTGGGCCGTTTGCAATTGAACATGGCGCGTATAAAGTGGAAGTTGTCGACTGGAAAATTCAGACGGCGATATATTCGTTACTATTTCACAATAGGGCGGACTGAAATATATCCTGAATCGAAAATGTTTAGAAATAATGTTTAAAAGCTTCATACGACCGAGTCTAGAATATTGTGATGTCGTATGGGACAATCTTAGCCAAAATTTAATATATAGATTAGAAGACATTCAAAAGGATGCATTAAGAACCATAACCGGCGTTACTTCCAGTGCCAGTCTAGAATCCTTGTACGCAGAATCAGGGTTTGAAACATTGTCGAGGCGACGTCAAGTTCATAGACTTATTATGTTCTATCGTATCGTGAATGGATTGGCACCCAGCTCTTTGTATGATCACCTCCCTTCCACAACACATACTCGTAATCCGTACAACGTTCGTAACGCTAATTATTATACTCCTTACATGTGCCGTACCGAGCTATTTAGGGGATCATTCTTTCCAAACACTGTTCGCGACTGGAACGCCCTCCCACCTACTGTTCAAAGCTTGCCTTCTCTTGCAGCTTTCAAACGCAAATTACTCACTATGTCTCGGAAACCTAACCCACCTTTCTGGCATTACGTTTGTCCTCGAAAAGAGAATATTTTATTGTCTCGTCTTCGCAACGGATGCAGCAATCTTAAAAGACATTTGTTCGACAATTTCCTTTCTGACACGTCTCGATGTAATTGTGGACATCCAGACGAGAATGTGGATCACTATTTCTTTAATTGTCCTATATTCCACACTCAACGTATCCTACTACAAGTTAATCTAGCAACTATTTACGATATGCCAGGTATTCCAACCTCGAAAATTCTATTATTTGGCGATCTTGACAAAGATGAGATTACAAATGTACGCATTCAGACATTTCTGGGCGATTACATTACAAAAACCAAGCGCTTTTGACTCCAAAGACAATCAGCCTCCATTTATCCCTTTGTATTATCGGCGTCCAGACAGGGTCTTTCTGGTCTTAGTTCTTGTCCAGCAGTCCTGGTATTGTGACACCACGAGCCTCCCTTTCAATACAATAGCTGAAATTTATTAATAATTTGGTCATCGAGGAGACGCAATAATAAGCTGTCTTAATGCGCTCCCCTTTCATCAAGATGAATAAATTATATTTAAACCAATGGTCCAAGTGAGACTTGTTGTAATAATGTATCATGCTCATTTTCTTTCATGGGGTTGTTTTTGGAAATGACAGGTGCCTATTTCCAGGCTTGTTCTGAAAGTAAGAGCTGTGGACAACTAATGCTGAACTCTCACTCCAAACATACCTTCAAAACCAGTTGTATAGCATAAACCATACTTCAAATGCTAATACGGGAACATCCGAATGACTGTGCATGAAATGACACTATGCCGCTAAGTCATTCCTCAGCTCTGATCAATAAAATTGCATAAAAGAAATCCAAGGGTGCCTACCAGAGTTTCGTAAGAATGGCTCACTGTGAATTTATAATATGATATCCAAGGGATATCCTCACTCTAAAATAATTAACCAATCAAAGGGCTCCTAATAGAGGGCATCAGGATTCATCAGCTAATCAGTGCGCCTGTTAGATCACCCATTAGCAGACTTTTATCTGTATATAAAATTTGTTCAGGAAAGACCAATTACATTGGTAAACTAACGCTAGGAGGTCAGAAAATTGAATCCAAAAATAGTGTTAAATACCTAGGTATGATCTTTGACAGAAAACTCACATGGAAAGACCACATCGACCAACTAGTCCTCCGGTGCAATAAAGACCTGAACCTCATGAGGTGTGTATCTGGGACAAACTGGGGAGTGAGTAAATATAGTCTGATAAAATTATACCAAACTCTAATCAGGTCAAAAATAGATTACGGGTCCATCGCCTACCAATCAGCATGTAAGACACAACTAAAAAGAATAGACAGCATCCAATATTCTGCTCCAAAAATAGCTACTGGAGCCTTCAAAGGAACCGCCTTATGTAGTCTTCAAATAAAAACCGATGAGAAACCTCTTCGTTTAAGACGAGAGGAACTGTCCCTGAAATATGCAGGAAAAACTAGAGCTAAGGGCGATAATCACCCATGCCACAAAATTTTTGAAGATAAAAGTGAATATGAATATTTAACTGTTACGCTGCTGAATTCTTCTTTATGGTGCACTGCAAAAGTTCCCATTTTTACGATGTATTACACTATTACACCCGGGTTTTATGAGCGAAAATATCATTCATGTGTGTGTGTCAAGATTTGCCTTTCGTAGAAGCCGGTTCGTACCAGTTCGGTCAACGTTTATTTTATTTTATTTTATGCCGAAATATTTAAAATTGTCATTGTAAATACATTTTATTGTAAGAGGCTACATTGACTTCACCTTATTATCGCCAAAAACAACGATTTTCAGCGAAATAACGCTCGAAAAACGTGCTTTTTTTGGCTGTCTTCAGCACGGTCGTGTTCCGCTATCTGACCGCCATTTCGAAAGATCTAGGTCTCGTTGTCAAGGGGAATCCTTGTTCTTTCTATAAATAGTCATTACTTTGATGGATGGCCAATGAAAACACGCGATGATGACGGATTTGGAAACGATAGCGGGATTTCCCTTTCACAGAGCTGGAAGCAATGAGTCTCGCGATTGGACAGAGCCTCCACGTGGCCGAAATAAAGGTCGTTCATTGGCCCAGACGTTGTACTGGAAATTTTCCATAAGAAATTACGACGTAGAAAATGGCGACTCGCGGAGGAAGTTGGCAGAATTATGTGAAAATAAAGTTTGTTACGATGATTTCATCGTAATCAACACTATGGAAAGATAAACTGTGTTTTTATACTTCAAATATACCAAAGAATCATATATTTTGATGGGATTTTCCGTGAGTATTTTATATTTTCTGAGCGGCATTCTCGGCGAGATTTTATGAAAATCTCCCCTCGCGGTCTTTATTTATTTTTTTATTTCTTTCTCCCGATTTCGTTCTTCTAAGACAGCATATGAAAGTTACATCCAGAAAATCAAGACAGACTTAGCTAACAATATACATATGGTTTTTATCAGGTTTCATGCATGGTAAATTTGAAAATATCGATTTTAGACAATGGTACGCGAAGACCGCTCCCGGGCCCCCCGCAGTCTACACTGCGGCCACTCTACCGGGCCCGCCGCAGCGTAACAGTTAAAGAAAAACTGGGGAAAAGACTCCGCGCCCCTCGGCTATACCGTAAATAACCTATTCCAAGAACACGAAATACCCATCGCACACATCAGCGACACAGACAAAATCTGTACCGCATGCAACAATGTAGAAGAAACAATAGAACATGTCCTACTTGAATGCCCAATCCATAACCAACAATGTGAGGCACTTAGAAACGAATTAAAAAAATTCAACACTCCCTTAACATTACCAGCGTTATTAAACCCGAAGCCCCCCATTAGAAATCAGGTATTCAAGTCCTTAATAAATTTTATCAAAACTGCTGGCTATTATTCCAGTATATAATACTACCGCCGTGCATGCGCAGTCAACAATTTTTTTTTTTTTTTCCCGGGACTGAGTGAGGAACAATTTCAAAGCGAGTGGTTTGGTCTCCGAAAATATGGTGATACTGGTCCAGCGATGTTTGGGCACATTGGAGATACATAATTATTGGAAAATGGTCATTGTATGTCAAGAATAGATTGCTGAGCAAATTTAGTACCATACTTATTCAATGTAGAACAGACTTCCACTGAGTGAAAAACACTACTTGCAGCCAACATGTGCAATGAATGCAAATCTCAAATATTTTATTTGTTGTCCTCCCGAGCGAACTATGGTCTGCTTTTTCTAACAAAATCGGGTGACAAATGAGCAAGTTTCATAAGTAGGGATCAGATAATTGACTGAAATGCTTTGAATTCGACTGAAGAAACGGAAACTCGGTTGGTTATTTGTTGATAGCTCGCTTAATACTGGTTTGATTCTGACAATCTAAACTTTCCGGAGTAGCTGAAGAGATTCTCTTTTCAAAAATATATAGTTTCATGACAAAAGTATTTTTATTTTTGAGATAGTGGGCAACTGAAATAATCGTGTCGACTTCGCTGAAATGTTTTCTGGACCAACCGACATGCGGTTTTTCTTGTCCGGAAAATTATTGCGTTAACTGACTGAAATACTTTTAAGTTTCCGGAATGCTCTACTTTTTTCCGTAAAAGGGTTCGCTGAAATAAAACGATTGAAAATCAAGACATTTTCAGCCGACTGGAGCGAATTAAAAACTCGGATTTGCAGACGGACTTCAGGAGAGTGCGAAAATCCGGAATCAGGATCGCGGGTAAGTTTATAGGAAGATTGGTTATGTCGGTTGGTCGTAAGTGTTGAATTAAATTTAAAAACCATAGTTTGCACAAAAAATATCCTATTTTTCAAATAAATGAATGTTTGTCATATAATAACTTAATGTAAATGGAAATAGTGAAAATTTTGAATTGATCATTAATTTTAAATACATATATTTTTATAATCGAAATGAAAAATGACCAGGAATATACATATTTTGTTCTCAGTAATTTTTGTTCTTGGATTGTTTATTAATATAAATTTACTAATTGATAATACATTTAATTTATAAAATGAAGTAAAAATAATTTTGACAAGTAAAAAAAATGATTTTGGAACACTGTTCACACACTAATTGGTCCTTTGTTCCGGAAATCCTAAAAAACAACAAAGGAGTAACATAAAAGAAATAATCTCTTTGTCTACTGAATATGTCTGTCACAAAACCAATCAGTAGAATTGTCATTTGGCTGAGCACAAGACAAATGTTTCCAAACAGTACACCTTTTCCTACCATCTTTCCCGTCACAACCTACCATGTCTTCAAAACAATCAGGCTTACCACACGAACAAAAACGACTAATAACTTTGTTCACTGACCTAATTCTAACTGTCTTTCCACTCTCGTTAGTCCGTGGGAAGGGTGACATTTTCCCATCTTCTAAACACTGAAGTAAATGTTTTCTTAGAGTATGTGAATTGAAAGTCAAAGTAGTCTTACCAAGGTAACCGTAAAAACAGAACTCAACTAAGTTAGCTATAGCAAACAATCCACAATCCGACCCATTGTCTTGTTGCTGAACACTTGGAATTGTAACAGTAATTTTTTCGCCACTCTTCCCATGAGCAGCAGAAAGTTGAATCTCAAGGGAAGTTGTCAACGGATTCCCTGATTTCAAACTGTCTAATAAATATACCTGATTGTCCTTATCTTTCAGATAGGCTACCCAATGATCCCTAGTGTGATGAATCTGACCAGCCGGCCCATCTACATAAGAGAACGGAGAACTATTAACCCATCGACCTTCATCCTTTTGAAACATCGGAGCCTTACCAGTTTCCTCTAAACCCTGAACAAACGGGAACTGCTTTTTCAAAAGTGACTGAACATCGGACATACATGTAATATCGGAACATAACCACTCATTGTTTTCAATGATTTCCTTATGTCTCACTTTCAAACCCCTAACCCAAACCTGATCGTCAACAAAT
This sequence comes from Hanleya hanleyi, assembly GCA_036873755.1. Lineage (NCBI taxonomy): Eukaryota > Metazoa > Mollusca > Polyplacophora > Lepidopleurida > Hanleyidae > Hanleya > Hanleya hanleyi. The sequence goes on from JAVTVY010010101.1 coordinate 20,385, forward strand.
TCCTCTTCCTCATCTGAAATAATATTCACGTCAAAAACGTTTGCCTCAGAAGCTAAGCCCTTAACATCTACACTAGAATCAACCATTACCTCAGAAACTATGTCCTTTTCAACTTTGACCTTTTTAGCCATACTGGCTATGTCTGCCGAAATAGCTGAATCCGGAGCCGGAATCACTTCCACCTCATAATCCTGGGGACGCGGTCGTTTCCGACCCGATTTCTTATCGACACGTTTCCTATTATTACGAGTAATTGCCCTTAAGCTAACAGTTCTAGTCTGAAATTCTAGACAAGGATCACCGATCAACATTCTAGCAGCTAAAATATGGTAACAGTTACTTTCAGAAGGACATTGACAAGACTGTTTGGGAAAAACTGTGACCGCGTACTTCTTACCATCATTGCCTTCTACTATGAACGCTTTCTGAGAATCTACAAAAGTCACACGATTATTCTGAATTGCCAATTTAGCTAGCGATAACTGACTCAAATTCTTAACATCGACCTGTGCAGAATCATCTTTTTATAGCAGTTATTAGTGATACCCGAATAAGGGTCAAATAAACCAGGAAATCTGTCAACTGCCAGAAAATTAATGATCAATTCAAAATTATATTTATACCATAGAAAAATACTATTTCCATTTACATTAAGTTATTACATGACAAACATTCATTTATTTGAAAAATAGGGAATTTTTTGTGCAAACCATGTTTTTTAAATTTAATTCGACACTTACGACCAACCGACATAACCAATCTTCCTATAAACTTACCCGCGATCCTGATTCCGGATTTTCGGACTCTTCTGAAGTCCGTCTTCAAATCCGAGTTTTTAATTTGCTTCAGTCACCCGTTATACCGCCGATTCGGCTGAAAATGTCTTGATTTTCAATCGTTTTATTTCAGCGAACCCTTTTACGGAAAACGGTAGAAGGTACATGCATAAATTTTATATCATTTTATTCGTAAAAAAGTAGAGCATTCCGGAAACCTAAAGGTATTTCAATCAGTTCACGCAATAATTTTCCGGACAAGAAAAACCGCATGTCGGTTAGCAAAGTCGACACGATTATTTCAGTTGCCCACTATCTCAAAAATAAAAATACTTTTGTCATCAAATTATATATTTTTGAAAAGAGAATCTCTTCAGCTACTCCGGAAAGTTTAGATTGTCAGAATCGAACGAGTATTAAGCGAGGTATCAACAAATAACCGACCGAGTTTCCGTTTCTTCAGTAGAATTCAACGCATTTCAGTCGAATACGCCGACCCCATAAGTAGAGATAAACTAATCCAGTAGACTAGTTGAACAATTAGAAGTTTGGGGTACTATTGTACATGTCCCAGGATTTAGTATTGTATCTCTATTGTTTGGGACTGTTAGCTTACTGGTAATCTTCACTTTACTGGTCAGCAGCTGTCACAACTGATTTTGAAGACATGTTTTGATGGACCATTTGGAGTGAAAGTTCAGTATATTATGTTCGTCCACAGCTCGTACCCTCGGATATTCACGAGGGTCCAATGCAGGCTTGTCACTGGCTTGTCAATTGTTAGATATTGCAAATTTTCAACACTGTTATCAAAACTATTACAACAACAACAACATTCCCAGTGGAATCAAATTTACCTGGCACTACTGTTGTTACTGGAGGCCGTTGTTGGGATATCGACTAGATTGGAAGTAGAAGGAGTCGTCTGAGGAGTAGTTTTCAGTTCTGGCTTCCATAACAAACTGTAATAGACAGCCAGTACTATAGCTGCCAGAGATACGGACAAAACGTAAGCCAGAACTGTGGCAAGTCGCACCCACTTTTTGTTCGCTTTCGACGCCATCTTCTTCCCGTGTTTATCACTTGCCAATGTAGGTTTGCCCGCTGCATTCCCTCGAAAGGTTGCTGTATTATCGCTATCTGCCATGGTAAAACTATAACTTATGAGTCAAGCCTTTCGGGGAAATCTTAATTACAAAGAAAATAGCTTAGTAAAACCTCTGGTATTCCTCTTCTACAACAGATGGTGCTTCGCTTCAACACAGCGAATGGTAGCTGTCAAAATGTGTGTTAGCAGCGCCTCTAACGCCCAACAAGGGAGACTACTTCTTGCACATTACAGCGTCAGACTAATTCCCCTTATTACGTCCCCGGAAAAGGGGTACCGGGCGGTATTCAGCAATTTTTCAGCAACGTTGGGTATTCAACCTGTGACCCAATCTAGCCCCAGAACTCACTTTAGCTGCGTGCTCGTTCCGCCAGTACGGAAATAGCCGAACGTGAGATTGCCTGTGACCTAGACTGGATGAGTCTCTATTTCATATGTACTATTTAATAATAATAAAATGACCTTTAAAGTATATACGTTCGATAAATAATATATAAAATGAGAGAAAAAAAAATTGAAAAAAAAAATGAAAAAACAAAAAACAAATGGATTTTTTTTTAAATAGAGACTGGACGTTTTGATGGGTTTCGTCCATTCACCAAGCCTCGATCCGTTTTCCGCTTTTTACAAACAGCTCCAAATCTAAGCCGTTTAGACGAAAGGTATATGCAATCGAAGCCAGGAGATTGGGTTTCGTCGTGTAAAGATTTCATCTGGAGGCGTGGTTAGCCTGGACGATTGACATGTTTTTTACCTTCGGTCGCAATATTTGTATCAATTTCATTCTAACGCCGTACTGTGACGTCTCGGAGGTAACGTCACTCCCATTGTTGAGGTCATGGTAGCAACGTCATTCTCATTGTTGACGTCACATGAACGCGCATTGCTTCCAGCGTGCCAACCACCTCGCTGGGGGTCTAATAACACCCCAGCCACCAGTCAGATTTTTGGACCGAATTCGGGGCCTTCGCGCACATCGCCGGAAGTGACATCATATATAGTAAAATAGATGTTTACCGAACATGTCGATGTTAAAGGAGTACTTACCGGTACCTTATTTTATATATGTTCCTATTACAAAGGTTAGACTCTAAAAGAAATATAACCAACTATTTTACTTTCGTTGGGGGCGATACTCTATTAGTTTTATTACAATTTGTGAAGTCATGTTTCCGCTTTGAAGTCGACGTGGGCGCCGCCATATTGTCTGTGGGATGACGTGACTGACGTCAGCATTCAGGACAACGTCACGGCTAACGCTAATGACCACGGACGTTCCAACTACGGCATTTGAATTACTCTGGGTTCGAGTTTTAATTTGAGAAAGAAACTGGCGCGGCAAATCCCACGGGGGGAATTCCTAAAAGGAAATTGCATGGTTTACGTTATCTTCGCCAACTGAAAAATATCTTCCCAAAGTTTCTCAGCTGAGAGTCCTGCCCTATTCAATTTGGAAAAATTTGAAACTGAGCGGTAAACTAAAAGAGCGTTCTCTGCAGTTGTTAAGTGATTTCAGTTGAACGACGATGCTTCTAAGTTCATAAACATTTTCATGATCGATACACTAAAATCAACTAGAACGTCAGTGGATTTACTGGGTTTCTTCCCCTGCGAATTATCGGCATGACCAGCACGATCAACCTTAAATCTCCATGACGTTGTGACGTTTTTAGATGTGTATAAACTGACTGCCGCTCATCTAAAATCGTCACGCAATAGTGCAATGGTGGCGCCCAGTGCACGCCGTTGCGAGCAACAAATAGTCAATATTTCCTTTATTTCGCATTCTATCGACAACATAAGTTTTATATAATAAGGCTTGGAATACGATTGCTGATAAATATAGTTACACTCAAAAATAAGGTAAGTACTGCGTTAAAAAGAATTATCTGGAGATAATTTTCCCTGTTTATCTGGACACAGCATATGAAAAGTAGTTCGCTCATGTGCAACACTGAAGGAGTTGATCGGCCGGATTCAAACTGAACTGTGCATTCGTTGGTTTTCCCCCATACGTCATAGCAACGTAGTAAAGGTCAACTTCCGCTATTGGAGGCAGGGATGGTAAATGAGCCTGCGAAATGGAGCATGCGCTGTGGGGAGGATGCTAATCAAATCCTTTGAGTTGGGGGCGGGGTCAGAATACGGAGTTTTTATTGGTGACAAAAAATGCACAGTATTTCTTGCAAAGTTAGCTCCCTTGTGACGTCGCGTCCAGTCCCTGTTTCAAGCATTTCTTTTTCAGTTACTTTCTTTTGTTTCCGCTTTAAAATACATTATGAAACAGGGGCTGGGTCCAGGTCCGTGTAACACTTGACAATTCAGCTTTCCATCTTGCGATATATGAGAGTATAAATATAAATGGAACACCATAGTGCGTGGTTGGGAAGCAACAAACATAAGGAAACATGAAGGAAACTACAGATAATCCTACAGGCACATCGTATTTAGACCTATATCTCTATAAAAATGAAGCGGGGCCTCCTCTCTCGTCGATCTGTATGACAAAAGAGATGATTACAATTTCGACATCGTAAACTATCCCTTTCTGGAAAGTAATATTCCAGTGGGACCTGCATATGGCGTATACATATCACGCCTAGTAGCATTTGCTAGATCCTGTGTTAAATGTGACGATTTTAATCAACGTCACAAAACACAGGCACGGCGGAACAGGGGGGGCCGGGGGGGCCATGGCCCCCCCAATATTTTCAGCAAAAAAAAAAAAAAAAAAAAACAAGAAAAAAAGAAACAAGAGAAAACAGCCAGAAACAGATAATAAAAACGATAAAGCGAAAAGCCTATATCTGTATTGAATGCCTGAGGGGCACCCTTGTTCATTCCATAATCCGAATTAAGTCATGGTTCGTCTGTCAAATTCAAGCCATGACGGATAGCTTACACTACAACGAGTATCAGCCACTCCAACAGGAAATATTTGTGAGCTTATGATCGCTCCGAACATGCCCATATTTGAACGAATTAAGTGCCAATCAATGTCTCCATCTGGTTGCTTTGAAGTCAGATGTTTATAGGCTATCCGAGATTTTTTTTATATTTAAGACACGCCCTCATGTTGTTTCCTCTCGGACTTCAAAGAGTTTGTCCTTCAGCTTCTTCTCTACTTATGGAGCTTCTTGAAATAAGAACATGAGTTCCTTGATAGGAATGGCATATGCTGGTTCGGCAAAGACCTGTGTGGTGTTCTGATCTGGATGGATTAGAGTTCCAATTGGAATGGTCATTCCCCTTTTGTTATGGTATAGCCATCCTTTGTCTCCCTAGTTCCAAAAAGTATGCCATGGAGTTTCCAGGAGTTCCAACTCGGCGCAGCATGCCTCTCAGTTCCTAGCATGCCCCAATTTCAAGAAGCTTCCTTAAACTGAGCTTTAATCTGATTAAACGGAGATTCCACGCAGGTAGCGTATTGCCCCAAAACACCCTCCATTCATTGGTTGATACTTTAAACGGACAGTTCCAGTAATAACTGTACAGCCCTTATCGGCCTACATTAGGCCTGGTATGGAGATAGGAGTACCGGTATACATAACTTTATCATGGAGGATGGCTCATTCACACTCATAAGTTGACCTGTGTTCGACTCGCCAACAAGCATGACAAGTAGAAAGTATCTGTGTTGTTGACATGATCAAAGCTTGATGAATCTTTTGATTGAAATGATATATATTCGACATTTAATTTATTTCTACTTCCGAACATTCTCATTTTCTTGAAGGGGAATATTAAAAAAAAATGAGAAACAACAAAACAGGCAAAATATACAAAGATTACACATATGAAGATTTCTTGTTTTATTACTCGGAAATACGCTAGAACGCGTCTCCGGCCGTCTAAGACCCCTGGAGCTTCCGGGGCCTGGGCGGCCCCTGGACCCTCGCCTATTTGTGCTGTGATAGTGGCCCCCCCAATCACCAATTGCTTCCGCCGTGCCTGAAACATGTTGCAGAAACTTATAAAACAGGGCTACACCACCAAGCGCCTCCACTCAAAGTTTCTCAAATTTGGCGATACATATCGCATGCTGATAGCAAAATACGAGCGTAGCGTGCAAGATCTATGGCGTTACGTTTCGTAACTTAATTCCGCTTAACCCGGGGCTAGGGGTCGTATGAACCCATGTACTTCAAGATCCTCATGGTACCAGAGCTGCCAAGTTGGACTGATTAAATATCTTGAGTCTATGCGAGCGCAAAGCGCGAGCGTTCGCCCTAGGTGTGGGGTCTAGAGCCGCTAGAGCTCTACAGATGCTCAGAAATGCATTTGGGGCATTTTGAGGCAATAAAATGACATCAGAGATTTAAACACCTTTTCATGAAAAAAAGGAGACAAATTTCTGAATTACAGTAATTTTAATGAGAAAGTATGCCCCACAAATAGGCAAGACTATGAGTAGTCGCCCTTGGCTACAATTACGCGCCCCAACTACTATTATTCGCCCGGAGATACGGGCCACAGTACACAGACCTCGTCGATTCTGGGACAAACTGCGAGCTAAGAGCTAAAAAAAATTCATCGGACACTTCGCATCTATGTTTTATCGTAAATAAAATCATAATTTGCCCAATGTCTGATTTTGAGAGAATAAATTCTGTTTTACCGTGAGATTTGCAAGCGCTACCGTGAGACCCGGGGCGGCCTCTCTAAATATCTGGAGACTCACGGCCAATCCGTGAGACTTGGCAGGTCTGTGGTACTCATATGAACAGTCACAATCAAAGCGTGAGATACATCATTCTTTAGATGACGACTTTACAACGAATATTATGGATTAAGAATACTGATCAGCGATACGGATTTGATATTTTTGGAACATCATGATGTCTTGCCGGCATCATTGAAAACTGTTGACCGCTTCTCTTGCAGGAAACAAGCCTATGTTTATGTATACTATGATTGTCTTTTTGAATTTGGTGCTAATTCTGTTATATGGAATATGGAATAGGTCTTTGGATTATGGACGCGGATATTCTCTAATGGACGACGGCTGAATTATGAATGACGGACTAGACGCTTGTAATAAGTCCGATTTTCGATATTTCAACGTTAGGTTCAGAATTTATATGTCTAATCGACTTCACATCCGGGAAATTCAAATATGTCTGCGCCCATGTTCCATGTTTGGGAAAGCATATCTTTTGTATTTTTCTCTAATTCCTTGTAATTATGGTAGAAGATACTGTAATATATAGATGCATTGAATGTGGGAGGGGAGCCAGAGAGTTATATCGTGACTATAAAGCTGGAGTTATTAAAATTGCTCACTGTGTAAGTTGACCAGTGTTGACGCCCCAACAACAACACGTCCCAACAACAACAACATAATAGTTTCGTATTTCCGACAAACGCTCTGTTGCTCTGTTGTTTAACGAGCATAAGTGAGTAAGTAATATCTAGTGAATAAGCACTAGTGAATAACCACCAAGAGATTTTTGTTGCGCCAAAAAAATAATCGCCATCAGTTCAGTTCAGTCGTTGTATTTTCCTCCAATAAGCCTTTTCGCGGTTACAACAAGAATCGGGGGTGATGACGGCCCTTTTTCTACGCTATAAAGACAGGCCCGTAGGCTGGGGGGGTTCGGGGGGTGCGTACGCACCCCCCCGCAGAGCAGACCGAGTTCCGCTGCCGGGGGAAGAAAAAAAATTCACGGAGTGCACGGAAGGACCTACATGCGGGCATCCATGTGCCAGGAGCGATTGACCTCCCTGGCATTGCTACACATTCAGTTGGAGAGGGTGGGGGCTCAGCCCTCCCAGTTTCAACAAAAGCTGGGTGACTTTTTCATGATTTTGGTCCTAATGTGACCAGATATACAGGCCTGTAGGCCAGGTTTTCACGGATCGGCGACTTTGCACTGGAGGGGCACGTTGCTGTTTGGGTTAAATTCTCTGATTCGCTCATTCTTCTGTTCCGTTCACAATGACCAATAACTGTTTTAGATGTTAATCTACATAGAAATTGCATTCGCTTTATTGGACGATTATCTGCTTATCAAATTTAGAAATCAAAATTGCGTTCATATTATTTCATTTTTTGTGTTCACATATTTCTCTTCAAACGGGTAAGCGCTCTCCAACCCTCTGCTGAAATGTTACTTTCTTCGAGATCACAGCCTATAGTTTGAATTTTGGAAAGGAAAAATACTTTTTTTACATTCAACAAGTTATCAACTCAATTTTTCATCTAAATGACGAGAAAAAAATCACAAAAACAATCTCAAAATGCAGCTGATTATATAGTGATGATATGTCGTTTTGTATATGCCGGAAATCGGCCAGAATGCGTCGACAGTCATCTAGGACCCTCGCCTAAAGGTACCAGACCACTATTAAAAATAGTGCCGATCCGTTAACCCCCTTTAGGCAACCTCTGCCAGAGAAGTGAATTGTTTTCAATATTTTTTCTAGTCTCTGTTGCGAGGAATAATTGAAGGCCAGTGGTGGGTGATTGGAGTATGATATGTGTTTGGTTCCACTGTGAGTTTGATTTTAACTCAAGGCCTAATAAGGAGTTGCTGAGAGGGACTATTTGGCTGCCTGTGCACCGCTTTCTGAAAGCGGAGAAAAAAGCCAAAATTGTGACGTAATTTGTACGAGCGCGCATAACTCAAAATTTCGATGGGCGATCCCCGTCAAGAAGCCTGTCCGGTTGTAGCACTTGAATAAAGGTACGTCTTGCCGAAATATGGGAGTCTAGACTTAATTAATCAATCGGGGAGATGCAATTACGTTAGCAGCTTTTAACATTGTCGTCAATGTAAATTTTAATAGTGGTCTGGACCCTAAAGTGCTATGATAGTCAAGTCCCCCCACTTTTTGGGAGCTTCCGCCGCCGCTGTACATTGTTATTCTTAACGTGATCAAATCTTAGCTGGTTGACATATTTTCTTTAGGACAGATAGCGGCGAAATATACAGTAATAAACATGCGCCAGTTTCTTGATACATGTAATAGGATGGCTCAATCGGAGGAATTGTTGGCGTGATTTATCCATCTCATTACCAGATCGTAACAAGTGTGAACTGAAGTGGCACAAATATATCGGCAGGCCGGTGTGGAGGCTAAGGATATCCCATATTAAGAGTGTCCGGCTCCTATCTTCTAACACAGCAAGGACACTCTTCTCCAGAGGTAGGACACTCTTCACTCAATAAAAAAATAGGAAACGGGACACTTATCCCCAGACACTCTTAGCCACCACACCGGAGTGAGGAGTTAATGATAATAATCTTGATCAAAGGGGGTTTCCCATGGTTGAATATTAACCATCTCCCAGTCGACAAGATTATCATTCACACAACGAGTCGATTATAGTCATATACTGAATTTATCAGTCGAAAAAATGCAGTTGGCGGATGTCGAAAATATGCTGTCAAACTGCGCCAGAACGCGCCATATGGCATCTAAATTTTCAAAAAAAATCCCCGGACCCCCCTAGCCGGGCTTCGCGCCTGCGGCGCTCGCATTAGGAGTTCCGCAATATTCTCTACCGAACCCCCCCATTGCCAAACCAGCCTACGGGCTTGAAAGAGATCATTTATCTCTCAAAATATGCAAGACTGAAAAATTGACATGCTTCTTAGTTTATTTTAAGTTGATTTCTCGAGTTTCATAACAATTTACCCAGTAGGGTTAGTAAAATCACCAGCAGTTCAGTCCGTGCACTGGGCTTCTTGTGTTAATCTAGCGGCACAGGAAATGAAAGTATCACCTATCCGATCCCAGAATGCAGTGCGTTTAACATGGTGTTGTTGTTGTAAATTTGTAACCGCGAAAAGGAGTATTAGGCTGGAGAACCGTATGATAGAATAAGATACGTTAAATGATGAATATTTTTAGTAATTTTCTACTCTAATCTAAGCACCATTAGTAGCATTAGTTGGAAGCACATGAATATATAATCAGTTTCAAGAGTGGATTTACAGGTAGGGGGACGAGATCCATGCAAACTGGACGAGAGAGGGAGGGGGGTAAACTGTCCACTGTCTCCGCTGTGTGTGTAGCGTTTATCGCGAGTTGTTGTAGTGCGTAATCGGCGTTCTGGTCGATGCAAGATCGCAGCGATGTGGACAGTTTTACCTCCCTCATCCGAGTTTAGATCTCTTGCCAAGCTAAAAACAGACAGTCACTCATAAACAAGGTGTGTTATGAAAGGTAAGTGGACATAGAATTGAATTATTTTATTGGTAAGGTTATGGTCAATTGGTTCGGCAAATATTGTTCATACAGCACTTTCCCAACAACTACATCTGGTGATTGGTTTGACGCCGTAGCCTTGTTCTCATGTAGTATAGAAGAAGGCTACACCGGAGCTAACTACGAAGTGGATCAAGGGATCACTTACGAGTTGAAATAACTTCTGAAAATGAACGGATTCTTTCAAAATTTGGTATATGTGAGTACCTTGCCTCAAGATGATCTCATACTTGTTCTCCAGGCTGATCCAACTATAGGGGGTGCCACAAAGGTGGCAATGATAAAATTTCGTTTCCAGACAATAACTTCTGGAAACCTGAACGGATTCTTTCCAAATTTGGTATGTGGGTACCTTGCATTATGATCTTGCTTGGGATTGTTTTTCAAGCTGATCCACCTATAGGTGGGGCCACCTGGGTGCAAAGTTAAAATTTTGTTTCCGGACAATAACTTGAGGGGTCAATAACCTGAACGGATTCTTGTCAACCTTGGCATGTAAGTACCTTGCCTAAAGATCTTGCTTGGGATTGCTTTGATCGGCTTACAAGTGGTGCCACCTGGGGGCCAAGTTGAAGTTCAGTTTCCAGACAATAGCTTCTGAAAATCTAATTGGTTCTCTCCAAATTTCCTTGCCTCAAGATCTCACTTAGGATTTTCTTACTGCTCCACCTGTAGGTTGTGCCATCTGGGGGCAAGCTGAAGTTTCCTTTTAGGACAAATTTGGTAATTGTGGGTACCTTGCCACAGGATCTCATTTGGGATTGCTTTCAATGCTGGGTACAGAATATTATGCTTCCAAACCATATTGATCAGTAGTTTCAATGTCGGCGGGACTTCAACCGCTTGGGTTTTTATCAAACTTGCCACTTGTTATGGTTTGAGAAAAATGCCTATTCTTTCCAATGCCGGTAATAGAAACATGATTATTGCACACTTTTTAGCTTTGCACCCTTCCTGGCATGATTTTCGTTGAAAGAATGGCACAAAGAATATAAATCAATCTGAATAGACACCAAAATTGTCCTATTTAGTGAAAAAAAAAAATTGAATTTACTTCACCAGCTCTTACAGGATAAGGCTGTCCACACTCGATTCTTTGTTTCCTATTAGCCGCCCACATGCAATTTTACCTACCTAAGAAGAGCCTTGAGATATCAATATTCTAATAAATACAGAAATAATCAGTACTGATTGATCATGACTAAACATGCAGGCCAATACACCTCATTATGCAGATGAAGCTTCAAGGTGAGTTACTATGTCGAGTAGTTAATAGTGTAGTTTGAAACTTTGAAAACTGGTGTACTCTTAAAAAACATATTCATAGATGAGTATGTGGTGAGCAAGAAAGTTGAGACATTCAAATAAATTTTCTTGTTTCATATCACCTATCTACCCATGTATTTTTGGCTTAAATAAAGTTTTAGTCAGTCATTTCTATATTTTCATGTTTTCTCACAAAACCGATACAAAAGGTGTTATAATTCCAATGGTTTACAGGAGGAATCTTTGAACCTTGTTGACCTTCTTGAATTTCATCACAAGAAACACAAAAATAATTGTGAATGACTGATCATATGCCTCTCATGGTCAGCACTGAATTGCCATCAGGCATGTGTAATACATGTAACAGTGCCTGTATTAATTTTAGATATTTCAATTGGAGAGTGAGCTCACATCCTGCACACAATATAGATGTAAATATATTATAAGCTCTTTTTTTACAGGAGCACTGTGGGGGAGTTGTAGACAAGTACATAGAGTTTGACCCTGTGGTGATTTTCCTGGACGCTTTCCTGCTGAAGAGACAGGCCTTCCGACATGTTCTCTACAATACCAACATACAGGTTCTTCTCTCTGCTTCCTTTCATTTCTTCAGTCTCTTATCAGGCTTATTTATTCAACATGCTTTAGTTAGTGTGATAAGTACTTCATTACACTGCTAGCCAGCAGCAAATGATTCACCACAGGCGCTAATGGTTTTGGACGAGGATGGGGAACAAATCTCTGTATTTCCTACGCTGTAAAACTTACCTTCACATACCTTATTGCTTACCACAGAACCAAAAGAAATAGTCCCTGTAATGCCCCAATGCCCATGCGCGAGTACCCAGAATCCTCTCTGTCTGACCACGTCACTTCCTTCTTTCCTCTACAATCGTAGCGGTCAGACGTAGTTCCATTGTGCTCCCGTAAAAGTTTCAAGATCTACATCTGTAATACCACGATATTCCTTGCTCGTAACCTTGGATTACCTACGGAGATTTCCTGGGATATTACCTTGAGAGAGAAGAAGGAATATTACCAAATTCCTGGATTCGAGACCTACCTGGACTTCAAATATCGTCAGGGAGTATTGTCGAATCATAAATAAAGATGGCGTCCGTGTTTTGTGTTGTATGTGGACGATCCAAACCCACGACGGATCCGCATTCAGCTTGTCCGCCGTGTAGAGGGGTTTGGTGCGATCAGTTTGCCAAATGTGCAGAATGCGAGCTGTGGACCGACGATGTATTTCAACGATATCTTGTCGGTTCATATGCCAGTGAAGTTTTGCCCCCGCCCGGCTTCGATTGTGCCGAGAGCTTGGTCGACTCTCCGTCTCGCTCCCCTGTGAACGAGCCGGACGAGTCTGCCTCTCTTGATATGTCCGTTACGCAGGATATGAGTGTAACTCCATCTAGTATATTGCCGAATGTAGTCAGTATTTCTCCTCCTCCATGTGCAAATTCTGTTTCAGGGACCAAGATGGCGAACAAAGATGGCGGACGTCCCGTAGGTAAGTTACTGCACGGGACGTCCTTGACCTTGACGGCCAACTTTGATCCGACATCTGTGACGTCACTTCCGACTGAGGGTCCCCTGTTTCGGATTGTCAATCCGGAGACTGTGACTTCCGTGGTCAAGGACTCGTCACTTCCGGAGAATCTGTCTTCATCTCGGCGCAGCTCATCTACGTCTATTCCACCTACGGAGATGTCAGCTGTTCCAGCGACCGTAATATCACCTCGCCCAGTGCAGTCTACGGTGATTATTACACCCGTTTCCGGTTTTCCTGCATCGGGTCATTCCCTACTGAATGTTCCCAGGCTGTCCAGGGCACCTTTACAGCAGCCTTTGTCAGCTCCCCCGCAGCTTGCTCAACCGGACCAGCGTCAACGTATGCCTGTGTCCAGTTATGACTTCCGGCCAACGGTAGCTCCGAGTATCTCGGATGCTTATATGCAGCCATTGACTTCATACCTTCCGGTATCGTCTTACCTTCCGGTATCATCGTATCACACCGGAACTTCCGCTGCTGTTTCTGTGCATGCTCCGATGTCGGCTACTTCATCCTACTATAGGACTGCCTCTGCGTATGATGTTCCTGCCTATCCATCTGGTTATGGGGTTCCGGGTCATTCATCGATGTATGACACGAGAGTGACGTCATCGATGAACAGACTTCCGGTTACGTCATCGATGTATAGCAGATCGGCTCCCTATGCTGCACCGCCGTACTCTCCGCTTCCTGTACGCGGTGTAGTGTATAGGCCTACTTCATACCCTTCTGTGGCTTCTGTAGTCCGACCTGTTGATGTACCACGTCGTGTGTTTCCTACTGCACGTATTCCTACACAACCGACTTCCGGTACATCGGGCGCTCACTTCCGTTCTCCCTCTCCTAGGCTTGTCAGATATGCTATGCCATATCATGCACCTATACCGAGACGACAAGTGAGGGTTGCTCACCCACATCTGCCTAGATACCCAGCTAGGCCGGCGATGTCCCAATATGCGGCTGCTTCCGGTTCTGCCTTACTTCCTTCTTCTGATAGGCAGTGTCCTCCAGCAACATCTATTCCTGCCAACCTCTTCGATAGGTTTAATAGATTGTCTGCTGACTTCGCAGCCCTACAGCGTGACATGTTGATGCCTCCTCCACCATCTCCTACACCACTTCCGGTGCCCGAGTGGGCTGGCTATCAACCTCGCCCCGTATCATCAAGGAGGCCCACTTCCGGTTCCCATCCTCAGCTACCACTTGATCTCTCGCAGGGTAGTAGACCTACACCTCCCTCGTTTGTGCCCAGATTTACCCCTGTGAATCCCGGGACAGTGAATAACGCTGAGACGGAAGTGGAAGAACGGACTTCCTTGTTCGATGCTGATCCGGACCTCGCCGCGTCCAGTTACTCTGATACACTGGCTCGCCTTTATGAGTTGTTTCCGGATATGACTCCTCCGCCAATTGTAGAATCCAGAAGGGTCACTGCGATGTCTGATCTCCGACAAGAGCCGTCACATCGCACGTCACTTCCGCCTTCTAGATCTGTTTTTGAATGTGCTGAACGCATGCGGGACGCCTTCTCACTTCCTAAGACCCAAGATGAGAGGCAACGACAACAGGAGTCTAGATCTCTTTTTAAGAAATCTACTGGTGTCTTCCCGTTGGAGCGACCCGTGTTCCGGTCGTATTCAGTACACGGCTCACCTTGGCATGATCGAGCAGCAGTCCAGGAACCAGAACTCGATCAGTTTCTTGGAGTCTCTCCGCCGAAGAAAGACATTCCTCTTTCTGTTCGTCAGATGTGTCTACTGGAGGACACTTCTAGACAGGAGGTAGCGATTACTTCTCATCTCGATTGGTTTCTTTACGCCATTCGCACGATCCTTAATCGCATACCCCAAACGTCACCTTCCGGTTATGTATCTGTTCCGGTGGATGACGTCAACCTGATGAAGGACTTCCTGACGGCAGCTGCGCGTGCAGACGCGGACTTGATGGCATCCTCAGTCTTCATGTCCGCTATGTTTGTACACTTAAGACGGCTTGCACTGTTTTCGGCCCTGCCTACGTATACCCCGGCCAGTGTGAGATCGACCTTAAGGGAGCAGTCCCCCACCTCAGGACTTCTGTTTGCCGGTGTACTACCTGAGCTGCAGAATGAATTGTCCGCTGCCAGGACCACACATTCTTACTTTGGACCGCAACAGAGGAAGCGATCGGCCCCCGAGGCCACGACGTCGTCTTCCTCGGCCCCGAAGAAAGCTTCATCTTCAAGTTCTTCTTCCGGGGCTGGTGCCAAGAAGGATGTACCCTCCTCTTCGAAATCCGGCGGAGGTTCGAAGGGAGGGGGGAGCGGCCACTCTAAACGTGGTGGCGGAAAAGGGAAGTCCGCCAAAGCTTCCAAGAAATGAGGACACGGGCCATGCAGATGTGCTTTCTGCATGGCGAGACCGCACGTTGCCGCTGTTCCCATTTCCACCAGATCCGGCGCTTCCGGTAGGCGGGAGACTTGTAAGGTTTTGGAGGAATTGGGAGGCAATCCAGGCGGATTCGTGGGTATTGAACACCCTACGTCATGGGTATCGGCTGGAGTTCACCACAACTCCCCCGTTGACTACGTCACCCAGGGCGTCTCGAATTCCAGTGCGTCGGGAGCACCCGATGGAGATTCAGAGGTCCGTGGACAAGTTGGTAGTGAAGGGTGCAGCTATAGAACTTCCGCCGAACGATCTGTCCCCGGGCTTTTATTCTCCGGTGTTCCTGGTCCCCAAGAAGAACACCACCGAAATGCGTATGGTTATAAACCTGCGTCGGTTGAACAAGGACTTCTTGGCCCCGCCTCCTCATTTCCGGATGGAGTCGTTCCGGTCTATTCGTTCGGCTCTGTTACAAGGGGATTGGATGACGTCTCTCGACCTCCAAGATGCATATCTGCATGTTCCGATCTACAGGGCTCATCACAAGTATCTGCGCTTCCTGGTTGGCAACCGGAAGTTCCAGTTACGCGTGCTCCCTTTCGGACTATCCACATCCCCTTGGGTCTTCACCAGAATTTTCAACCCGGTGGCGTCATTCCTGCACACGAGAGGTCTCAAGTACCACTTCTACCTCGACGATTCCCTACTACGGAATCAGTGCAGGGAGGAACTCCGCAAGGACACCAATTTCGTTTGGGAGGTCCTTGTTGCTCTGGGCTATCTTCCTCACGAGGGCAAATCGGAGTTGACACCATCCCAGTCTCGAGTCTTTCTCGGAGTTTCCTACGACACCCTTTCAGCGTTAGCGAAACCTCCGGAAGACCGCTGGAAGAAAATTCTGACGTCGGTGCCGACGTTCCTGTCAGCATCGCACAGACGTGCTCTCCAGTTCGCTGCAATTATCGGCCTGTTAACATCAACTCAGGATGTAACACCTCGAGGTCGGTTGCAGCTTCGGCCGTTGATGATGCACCTCAACAACCATTGGCCGAAACGGCACCTGAATCCTACTGTCCCTGTGACAGAGGATGTCAAACGTCTCCTACGCTGGTGGCTGCAGCCGGAGAACGTGATGATAGGTGTCACCTTCCTACCCTTTCAGCCGTCCCGTCAACTGTTCACGGACGCATCGATGGAAGGATGGGGAGCACATTTGGGTTCGAGGTCAATATCCGGCTTGTGGAACGACAGCCAGAGGAAGCTACATATCAATGTATTGGAGTTCCAGGCCGTAACCCTGTCCATACAGAGATTGCTTCCAGACCTCAAGAACCAACGCTTGTTAGCAGCAACGGACAACACGACAGTCCTCGCCTACATAAACAAGCAGGGAGGGACTCGCTCTCCCCAACTGCTGGATCAAGCACAGAAATTCTTCAGCCTATGTTGGGACAACGGAATTTCTGTGCGAGCTCGCCACATTCCTGGTCATCTGAACGTCTTAGCCGACGCACTGTCCAGACCGAATCAGATAATAGCGACCGAATGGCAGCTCCACGAAGACATCCTAGCCCAGATGTCTCGGATATGGGAGACGCCGAACGTAGATCTGTTCGCCACCCGTTGGAACCATCTACTGCCGGCCTATGTGTCTCCCGTTCCGGATCCAGCAGCCCTGGCAGTCGACGCCCTGTCTTTGGACTGGTCCGACATGATTGCGTACGCCTACCCGCCACCAGCAATCTTGTCACAAGTCCTCCGGAAGATCCAAGCACAGCCGTGCGTGGTCTACCTTGTGGCTCCGTGGTGGCCCACTCGCCCTTGGTTTCCAGACCTGATGGATCTTCTCATAGACGTGCCTCGTCGGCTGCCGCTTTGGTGGAACCTGCTTCGTCAGCCGAGATCCAGCCTGTATCACTCGAATCCCGGTCTATTTCAACTGACCGCGTTCAAGTGCTCCAGCATCAGCTCGTTTTGGCTGGATTTTCTGTCGAAGCGTCCGAAAGGATGGTCCGGTCCACCAGAGCATCAACAACTGTGGTGTACCAGAACAAGTGGAAGTCCTTCGCTACCTGGTGTTTTGGACGTGGAATTGTTCCAACCTCTGCCACTGTTCACCAGGTAGCAGACTTCCTTTTGCATCTGTTCCATGACAGACAGCTTGTTCCGGCCACGGTCGACGGCTATCGGTCCGCTATCTCCAGGGTACTTCAATTGACCACAGGTGTCAACCCATCACTCGACGTCAACCTTTCTGCCCTTCTTCGTTCCTTTCGGGTGGAGAGGCCTACTCCGACGCCGCAGCTTCCTAAATGGGATTTGGCTCTGGTTCTGAGACGGCTCTCTGAGCCGCCCTTCGAACCCATCGGCACCTGTGAGTTGAAGTTTCTATCTTACAAGACCGTATTTCTGATTGCCTTTGCCTCTGCCGCCCGCGTATCAGAAATCCATGCCTTGGACTTCAGGTCTTTGAGATACAACCCTAAGTGGACCTGGGTGGCGTTATCTACTCTCCCGGATTTTGTTGCGAAGAACCAGTCCCTCTACGACAATCTTCCGAGAGAGTTCGTCATCCCGGCTCTGTCCAACATCCTGTCCGCGGCTGTTGACGATGACAGAGTCTTGTGCCCCGTCAGAGCTCTCTCCTGTTACCTGGCACGTGTGGAGCATATGAGAGCTGGGCGGGTGCGTCTTTTCATCTCGTTTGGGCCCTCTTCCAAGCAGGAGATATCTAAAAATACTATATCTTCCTGGCTTGCCAAGACTATTCGTTTTGCGTACACGGACGTACCACCTGAGGTTGTCCTTGTCCTTGTCCAAGGTCTCCGCCCATGAGGTCAGGGCCATGGCGGCATCCTGGCCTCTATGGACCAATAGATCCGTGTCCGACATAATGAGGTCCTGCTACTGGAGGAGTAATGTTACCTTCGTGTCTCACTACCTCCGGGATCTGACGCTCCAACGACGGGACATCTTCTCACTGGGACCCCTGGTGGCTGCCCAGTCAGTTGCGGACCCATCTACGCACTAGACCTCCTAGTGATTTTACCATTTTTTAAATCTGGTAAGTGTCTGCTCTCCCCAAATTTTCAAAAAAGGGGGGGGGGGGGTCGGGAGGTTTTGGTCTAGTGCTTGTCAGCCATTCACTAGGCCCGCTTATATGTATATATTAGGGCTGGGTGATTATATCGATGGCCATACCGTCATGTTATATGTCTTTATGGCACTCGATTATCTCGCTGACTCCTGTTTTGCCTTGCGGCCTATGCTTGAGAACTTTTCTGTTTGACCACTATTTCCCTCCTCCTGCTATGATATTCTAGCAATAAGGTATGTGAAGGTAAGTTTTACAGCGTAGGAAATATGAAAAATTTGAAAATCAATTTTCCTATTTCTAAGCTAAAACTTACCTTCACATACTGTGATGGCCCTCCCAGCCTCCCCGCTAATGGGTTATTCACACTGCGATTGAATAGGAAAGAAGGAAGTGACGTGGTCAGACAGAGAGGATTCTGGGTACTCGCGCATGGGCATTGGGGCATTACAGGGACTATTTCTTTTGGTTCTGTGGTAAGGTTTTACAATGGGGCAATCGCGTAGGAACACGATAGCAATAAGGTATGTGAAGGTAAGTTTTAGCTTAGAAATAGGAAAATTGATTTTCAAATTTTTCATATTCTTATGTACATGTTCTAAATAGCAGTCAGAGATCATACATGTTAGATGGTATCTTGGCCATCTTAGATTTTTTACATTTTCTGGTACAGCTCCAAAGGTATAGTTTCAGCCCCCTAGCCTGAGGGATATCAGAAATATGTAGGAGAGGCAGGAATCAGCCCACCCAAACTCCCATGTAGCAAAATATTGATGTGAATCCCTACATAAAATGTCGACCACTGAGAGTTATCAGACTTGCTCTGGTACCAGACTGAAAAGGTGTGAAAACCTGTTGTGAATCCCCAGGTAATAGACTGACATTTGCCCGAGGGATGGGGGATTTTGTTTGACTCCTGCTTAAGACCCTGACTGTATAAGTACCAGTATGGTATTATACTCATAAGGCAGCCATGATGAGATTTGTAAAGAACAGTATCATCATTTTTGAAGCATACATGATAACATGTGTTTACATTATGTATTTATGTTGATCATTATCAACATAAATCTTGAGTATCTTGGCTGGATAATTTCTGAATCTACTTACAATGTTTCTCGTTATTGTTTAGTCCCACTGGAAGCTGACCCTGGTCTTCATGTTGTGTGATGCGTACACCAAGCTGTTCAGACTGAAGGGGTCATCGAGTGAAAGGCTCAAACCAGATTATGTCTTCTATTCAGCGCTTGAGTGGAATCTTTACGTTATGTTTTTCATAGCATGTGCGGGTAAGATCATTGTGCCTTAAGATAACATGGATGATGTCTAGGATCCTACTCGTGGGGTTCCCGGGTGTAAAGTCAAATCAGGTTTGCCACTCTGTAAGAGTAGCCTCCCTTGCATTAGATTCACTGGTCCTGTTTGTACAGGTAAACCATCCTTTCTCATGTATAACTCCATGGTTAAAGCACCATGCTTTAATCTGGGGAAATGATTCGTGTAAAACTGGGATCACGAAGACCACATACTTGGGGTGAACTTGATAATGCTATAAAGAGAGAGTTAAATGTTTGGAGTACAATAGCATGGTACATGCCAGTGATCCAGCACAGGAGGGTCCTTTTTAATTGATACCCCATTCACCCATTACTGCTCTGAATGGGCTTTGTGCCAGGGGGGTTACATACACGTATGCAGCAAATTAATATACCCAAGTACCAAGTACATTTTTTCACATTTAGTTTATTTGTCATTGGATTACGGTAACTGACCACTTCTGAATAGTTTGTGCAGGTCAGTTCAGAAAAACGAACGTTTTCGTAAATTAGAGTCCCCATATTAAATGCCCATACCGTTCGACAACGAAAGGTCACAATACGTCGACTGTGATGTTTCTTTAATTTTGTGACATTTACCCCAGACCGACAACCACGAGTCATTCACTATAAAATCAGGTTTCCCCGTCCGTTCTCTGTCATGCTTTCCCTGTGCGTTCGGGATTGGGTGAAAATGAAGAGATTAGTTTCATCGGACGCCCGGCCAATTTAAAAACACAAATTCGCGTATATCATTGTATTAGGACATACCGGACATATTCTGTCGCGTAGACATTCTGATATTTTCTTCATTTTCTCTTCAGGACATGCTTGAAACCTTGCAGAATTTTTGTCACAACCGAGAAGACTAGACCCAACTATCCTGGTGACGCCAATTCTGTTTACAGGAAAATATATAAACGATCTGATGAAGAAACACAGATTACGTCATTTTCAGATTGAGAATCAATTTCTTGATTGCTCTTCATATGGAAATATATAGAAGGGCTTTTCAAACTGTTTATGTCAATAAACGAACAGCAAATTAATCAAGCGCCCGACACTATTTGATGGCCCATATCAGGGCCAACTCGTCTGAGACGATGTACAATCTTCCCAGCTGGAACGAGCTCATCCCGCCATGTATAGCTAAACAAAAGACATGAATTGCTTGCCCTTTCTAACAATTCACAGTATCCCTTCAATCCTTGATTAACAAATGTATGAAAATACTTTCATAGAATTGCGTGGGGTCTGCAGAATGAAAGTTTCAACATGCCACGTGTTGGTTGTACATTTTCCCGCCATACGGAGTTGCAATAGCATCACATGATCAATACTTAGATAGCATAGCACGTGGGCCAAACTTGCGCTTGTACACAGTTCTCGCTTCATAATGTATTCAGCTAACACAACCTCAATATATTATGCCTTTAGTCTATGCCTTACTCTGTCTTCAAATCAGAGTTATTATGCTCAATATCAATCGCCATCCGAAAAAGAAAAAGAAGAATTACTGACTTGAATTCATCCGGAATATCAATAAAGACCAAATAATGAGCGTGAACTTGACAAATTGCATATCATTATTGCGGATAGATGGGCTATTTGAATGTCTTTCCACCATTATGCAGTCTGTAATACGTTACGCGTCTGGTTGTCTTTTACACTGTTTTGGTTAGGACCCCGGTTTTTCGCGAATGGGCCGTTTTCGATTACTTAGGGAACAGTGTCACGTGACTTGGCGAAAATTGCTCGTTTTCGAATTTACTTAGGGTCACGAATACTTAGGGAACTTTACCGTATCCACAAAAGATCAATCCAGCGAGATTGATTCTGAGGCGCATTTACAATTATGTGAGTAAATAGTTCAGCTACTGTAACATTGACACTTTAGTTAGTATGGATATGTTTTATATTGATATTAATACATAGCACAATAATTATATTACTGTCATATTATAAAAATATTTTTTTATGTAGGGTCATATTGGACAGTATTAGAACTATTTGTGCTGGCTACTTCAATAGGACAGTCCCGAGATAGAACTCTTTAGTCATGAAATCTGTGAAACGATGTCATATACCCACATGACATCGGGCCAAGGTTAGGCACTGGGTAAAGCTTTATCATTGACTCTGCCGCAAAAATCAGAAAATAAATATTATTATGGCTTTCAAAATACTGTTAAACAGGCATTTTCAAACAGAAGACATCTCTTGTAAGACACCGTGAATGAAATAAAACAGCCAATTTCCAATGTTGAGAACTTGCCTAAAAGTGTTTTCCTCTCTACATTTCCTCCTCGGTATTTTCGTTGTAAAATGTTCTGTTTGATGTGAATAATCTGGTTTATGTGGGAGATAGAGTGGTTTGTATTTCATGTTGACCAACTATGGGGCACCATCATTAGATACGTCAGGGTTGAGGTAAAATTACGTAAGGGCTGAGGCAGAGTTGAGGCGACTTCTCCTTATGGTTCGTTGCCCAACATAGGCTTGACGTCACATGGACAATGAAGTCGTTTCGCCCTTTTGCAGTTAGAGAGTTCCATCTCGGGACTGTCTGGTTGAGTTTTCAATGGTGAAGACAGATTGTGTTTTTGTGAGATATGGTATCTCTCACCTTGTACTTGTAAATAATACTAGGCATTAAAGGAATGATCCTTTCATGCTCAAAAAGGAATACATTAAACTCGGCTAATAGAAACACAGCTTAACTTTTAGAAAAGTTCCGCCTAACTATGCAGGAGTGAATCGATCAAGACTGAGGGAACATATTGACTGATGGGAGGGGAAGTGTTTGAGAGGTGGGGGGGGTTCCTTCCTTGCAGTGCTGAAAGATTTCAAAAAATCCGGCTTAGCTACGACCTTGTGGCAACCATCAGTGACGTGGACGGGATAGAATTCACAAGGGGAGATGCAGAAATGGTGGCAAATAAAATTTTTACTCTGATGATTTGATAATATGATTGATGAAAACTGTTTACTTGTCAGAGCTTCTGCTTTCAGTCCCGTTACGTGTAATGTGAAGAGTGTGGCCGTGCAGTTATTGTTGCTGTATGGTATTTGAATGTACCCTTATGGGTCTCTT